>LGRX02016261.1:0-16409 GCA_001247695.2 Cymbomonas tetramitiformis
TGGGAGGGTTTCGTTTACGCGCATTCGCCGTTCTAACTCGTCTCGCCTTTCATCATGACGTTTCTGCTGCGCTCCTGCGGCCTCGCCTTCCTTCACCCCGGTGAGATGAAATGATGCGGTGAGATGAAATAATGCGGTGAGATGTAATAATGCGGTGAGATGTAATAATGCGGTGAGATGTGATCATGCGGTGAGATGTAACAATGCCGTGAGATGTGATCATGCGGCGAGGTGAGATAATGCGGCGAGATGTCATCATCGGGTTGGGAGCGTCGGTCTCGTTCACCTTGAGCTCGGCTTTCCTTCACCCCGGGTTGGGAGCGTCGGGCTTGTTGGCCTTGAGCCTCGGCTTCCTTCACCCCGGACTGGGAGCGTCGGGCTCGTTGGCGACGAGTGTTGGAGCTCCGCCGCAAGGTTCTCGGGGTATAAATCGATGGTGAGGATGAAGTAAGGGAGCTACGACGCTTTCCAGCCAGCCCTCGGCCTTTCATACGCAAGTGTCGCTCAGTCGACAACTGTTCACCGTGCCTCAAGATGCGCTCGGAGATGGTGGATCTGGCGGGGGCGATGTGAACGAAGGTATAGCTGAGAGGTTCGTCTTTAGAAATAAACGTGGCGTTGAGCAGCACGTAGACCCCGCAATCGATGTTGTTATGTTGCTGAGGGGCGTCAACAGCGGTCTGCCTACACCAAGTGACACCCGAGAGGCGTGCAGAATTGTGTGCGGCGAATTCCTCACGCATAAATGTTTCTAGATTGATGAAGCAAATATTCTCGGGATGGTGCACGTCGCACATGGAATCGTACTTGGTGATGCAGCTCCGTGGAACGTCAACCACGAATAATGACCAATGCCCCGGGTCCCCAGGATGGTGGATAGGCACCATGAAGATATCGCAACACGTTATGACATACCCCAATGCGCGCTCGGTATTCCAACTGCGCACATTGCGGCTGTACACGGGGGCGGCTTGTGGGGCTATGGCCATGGGCTCCTGAGAACCAGGTGGTGTAATGTCCACGAACGTGTCTCCCACTAGTTGCACCGCGTGCGTCCGATGGTCGGGGTTGAATACTTCCGTTAACTTCGTATAAAACCTAGCCGAGAAATAGTGGATACGTGGGGCCTGGCCAGATGATTGTCCTTGCTTCTCGACGTGACGTAGGTACGCTAGATACAAATCCACAATTTCGTCATTTAGCATTCGCCCGGGGAGTAAACGGTCCATCGGGCTTGGTGCATGCGCAGGCGACGAGATGCAAGGAACCGTACTCGGAGATGGTATCGGCGGTGGGGTAGGCGTAGGATTATCTGTCGTGGTTAAACGCGCAGATCGAGTGGTATCACACCCACCCCTGAAAGCTTGGAATAAAGTAAGCGGTCGTAGAGGACTTAGTGGCTCAACCCGAGCGGAAGTCTTGGACAAGGTTTCGGAACGTGGGGTGGTCGTTTGCAATCCAGACGAATTAGAAGAACGTCGAATAGGAGTCGAAGACTTTCGGCGCGAACGTGGAGTACTGAGGGTGGCAACCGAGGCGGGCGCCTGAAAGATAAAGGGCTCCGCGGCGATGGCTGGAGGGGGCGATACGCCGGCGTCGATGCGCATGGTCACGGCTTGCCGCGCGATCTGCGTGAGTGTTCCACCATCATCGGGGTGGGATATGTCGAGAGGTGGGAGACATAGCACAGCAACGGCGTCAGGTTGAGCTAGCCCGGTGGTGACTGAGGCGGCCGCTTGGAGAGAGTTGGGAGCAGCGTCGACCGCCGGAGGAGGAGATATGCCGCCTTCAGTGCGCATCGACACGGCTTGCTGCGCGAACTGCGTAAGAGTTCCGCCCGCATCGGGGTGGGATATGTCGAAAGGTGGTTGACGTAACACAACCATGGGATCGGGCGGACCAAGCCTGGGGGCGACTGAGGCGGCCGCCTGCATAAAATTGGGAGCAGCGTCGACAGCCGGAGGCGGCAAGAAACCGCCTTCGATGCGCATGGCCACGGCTTGCTGCGCGATCTGCGTAAGTGTTCCGCCATAATCGGGGTAGAAAGAGTCGGCGAGAGGACGAGGTTGACGCAGCACAACAGCGGGGTCGGGCGGAGCGGGCCCAGAGGCGACGGAGGCGGCCGCTTGAAAGGGGCGAAAGATACCCTCGTCGATAAGCATGGCCACGGCTTGCTGAGCAAGTTGAGTGGTGGGTAGTGGATCGTTGACCTCAGGGGCGGAAGGCGGTGCTTGGACAGGGGCATGGTCAGCTCGGAGTATCGGTGCCTCGCGCACACCCGTAGTCGCCACGGCCGCATCGGCGGAGGGAGGACCGGTGGCGGTTGTAGGTAATAAACCGTTGTCGAGGAGCATGGCCACGGCCTGCTGAGCAAGCTGGGTACAAGGTAGTGGATCGTCGACCTCAGGGGCGGAAGGCGGTGCTTGGACAGGGGCATGGTCAGCTCGAAGTATCGGTGCCTCGCGCACACCCGTAGTCGCCACGGCCGCATCGGCGGAGGGAGGACCGGTGGCGGCTGTAGGTAATAAACCCTTGTCGAGGAGCATGGCCACGGCCTGCTGAGCAAGTTGGGTGCAAGGTAGTGGATCGTCGACCTCAGGGGCGGAAGGCGGTGCTTGGACAGGGGCATGGTCGGCTCGGAGTATCGGTGCCTCGCGCACACCCGTAGTCGCCACGGCCGCATCGGCGGAGGGAGGAACGGTGGCGGCCGTAGGTAACATACCGTTGTCGAAGAGCATGGCCACGGCCCGCCGAGCAAGTTGGGTGCAAGGTAGTGGATCGTCGACCTCAGGGGCGGAAGGCGGTGCTTGGACAGGGGCATGGTCAGCTCGGAGTATCGGTGCCTCGCGCACACCCGTAGTCGCCACGGCCGCATCGGCGGAGGGAGGAATGATGGCGGACATATCATGGTCGATGTCCATAGCCACAGCCTGTTGACGAGTTCTTTGTGGGGAACGGGCGCGTCCCATCAACCGTGCACGTTGTCGTTCACGGGACGCGATAATACGGCTTGTACGAGTCCGTTGCAAGTGCTCGCGCCTCCACGACGCGTTCGGTATCCATTGCTGCCCAACACCGGCCGTCGTGGTGAGTGCCACCTGTGCGGGCGTCGTGGAGGAAGGGGTTCTCGTGATGGGGACCACGTACCCCATGGGAGCGATGCTCTCGTCGAAGATCGCATCATGAGAAGTAGGATTCGCGGCGGAGTACACCATCAAACATAATAAGGCCCGTATGAGCCGCTTGTTGATCATAATGGCTAAAGTTGCAATGACGCTCCGGATTCCCATCAGGCAGAGTCACCAATCTTCAATTGCCTGTATATCAAAGACACCGAATACCCAAAGTTAAGAATGTTGGACCACCGAAAATATGCGGAACTATTGCCACTGCATGAGAAGATTTACAACATATTTTCGGGAGTCGTCAAGCACGGATGAATACATACTACCATCGAAATCGGCTATTGTGTGAAATATTCTCGCATGTTTTCGAGGATCAAGGCAGGCAGGGGGGGGGCTCCCCCCGTTACTACGGAATGTTTTTGCGAAACGTTATCAACATCGGAAACTTCATTAACGCACAATTTCAGTAGCAATCACGGATTCCGGACTGATTTCGGGGGCCTACCACACCCCCGTAAGTACATTTTCTTTTCCAACCGACGATGGGGCTCCGCCCCCCACACCCCCGTAAGTACGCTTTTTCCCCCAATCTAGTCCCCCGTTGGGGCTCCGCCCCCCACCCCCCCTAAGTACATTTTTTATTTTCCAAACCGAGCCCATTAACAAAACAATTGTGCATTAGAGGATACCAATCCCCCAAATATCAACCATATGATGAGATATTCCATGAACAAATGACATCCGGAATATGAAATAACGATACTCACGATATCACGGACATGAATATCAAGAAACCGGAACTCACAATATATCCGAGACATGCATCAAGCGTGCATATATCAAAATCTCAAACCGGAATGCACGGTCTTAAATAACGCAGAGCGAATTCATGTTTGCCAGGCACAACATGGTTGGCGACACACCACGAGCGTGATGTGTAGTAGCATGTCCATTTGAATACACACTTTAAAATGTTAGTACGGTTTTACATCTAGGTGTTTCGAGTGTCCCGTTATTTCGCCTAGTTATTCGTAGCTTTCCTACTTTCCTACTTTCCTAACTGTTTGCGGCGCCGTCAAGTGCCTTCTTCAAGCCGTTTGAAACATCCACCGCCAAGGACTTGAGAATCATCTGGTGTCGGGCATCGCATGTGGCAGCGAGGTCCGTGCCCTCCTAGTTTCCTAGTTTTGCGGCGCAGTCAACTGCCTTCTTCGAAACCTTTGAAACATCCACCGCCAAGGATGCGAGAATCTTCTTGTGTTCGGGAGCACATGTTGAGGCGAGGTCCGTGCCGGCTAAGAGGTATTTGACGTACTCCTTGACGCCGAATTCCCAAAACCCCCAGTGCAAAGCCGTGTTCATCGGATTGTACTGCACATCCGGGTTGTAGGAGGCCACACCACGCAAGACCAAGTTCGCGGAGAAAACCACACGAGGCGTGCGATCCGCGTTTGCCACCCCTTGGTGTACCCCACCCACAAGGGCGCCATCGCCCAGCTGCACTTGTGTCTTTCCGCCTACATTGGCAGCGAAGGCGTCGAGGTGCTCCTTGGGGAGCATGAGCGGATACTGCTCCATGAAATCCCTGTCGCTAGCCAACATGGCGGGGCTGATTCCTTGAAGCGTGGACGCGCCCAATCGTTGACACATCTCGTGCACCGACACGTGTGGGGCCGTGCTAATTCGCGTCGGAGAGGATGGGCCAAGATATGCGATAACCGCCAGGTGATGGGCGGGCGCGTCGAGGGGTCTGTTCAAAGGTTGGTCCAGATGCCATGGTTGCCACCCCGTTAGCGTCGAGAGAATGACGCGCTTCTTTTTGCGTTGTTGCTGAAGGTCCATGTTGATCAAAAACGCAGAGTTCTCAAGAGTGTAGTCACCCTTCACGTGTTGTGTGGTGTATGCCTTCACGTGTTCCACGAAAATGTCCAAATGCCTTCGGTCTTCCTCGTCAAGGAGGGTATCGTAGAAGGTGGTATTGACGTTCGAGTTTCCGCCTCCCGAAGAAGTGTGAAAAACTTCCAATTTCCCTCCGGTCAACGGTACGGCCCCGTCAAGTACTCCAGGCTTACTCCAATCTTCGACCTTGGCCAAGCTGTCCGTCCACATACTCGCGTGCCGCTCTCCAAGATGTTTCACGGTGTCTTCGGGGAGAGGCACGGTGAAGGGGGTGGCGAAGCCTATGGCATTTTCGCGATCGAAATCGTCCAGCTTCACGGCTTCCTCCGTTGCTTTCCGTTTTAGCTTGGGACTGTTGTTGCATCGATAGCATCGTAGCAGCTTTGCGACAGCCAACCGTTTGCATTGGCCGGGCTGATGGTCGGGTTCCTTATTCTTGCAGGTTACGAGCTGACCACGACTGTCCGCTTTACCGCATTGGCAATATTTCGATGTCGTGCTGCCGGGAGCTGCAAGGAAGCCCGCACGAAAACGGGATTAATCTAGATATCTATATATATATGTGTGTGTGTGTGCGTGTGTGATAACAATTCCCCGCACGCAACGCGGCACACGATACTAATATATATATATCTGGATACGAGCCGTAAATAATAGGGTATCTTGACCGTGCATAACTTTTGAGGCACGAGGTCTTTTCGAATGAAACTTTGCATACATAAAGGTGTGTTATAGACGAACACAACGATATATTGTTTGTTGTGATAGCATGAGTGAAACCCAAAATCTGATACCCATATCTTGTGGCTATATACGAGCCGTAAATAATAGGGTATCTTGACCGTGAATAACTTTTGAGGCACGAGGTCTTTTCGAATGAAACTTTGCATACATAAAGGTGTGTTATAGACGAACACAACGATATATTGTTTGTTGTGATAGCATAAGTGAAACCCAAAATCTGATACCCATATCTTGTGGCTATATACGAACCGTGAATAATAGGGTATCTTGACCGTGAATAACTTTTGAGGCACGAGGTCTTTCCGAATGAAACTTTGCATACATAAAGGTGTGTTATAGACGAACACAACGATATATTGTTTGTTGTGATAGCACGAGTGACACCCAAAATCTGATACCCATATCTTTTGGCTATATACGAGCCGTGAATAATAGGGTATCTTGACCGTGAATAACTTTTGAGGCACGAGGTCTTTCCGAATGAAACTTTGCATACATAAAGGTGTGTTATAGACGAACACAACGATATATTGTTTGTTGTGATAGCACGAGTGAAACCCAAAATCTGATACCCATATCTTGTGGCTATATACGAGCCGTAAATAATAGGGTATCTTGACCGTGAATAACTTTTGAGGCACGAGGTCTTTTCGAATGAAACTTTGCATACATAAAGGTGTGTTATAGACGAACACAACGATATATTGTTTGTTGTGATAGCACAAGTGAAACCCAAAATCTGATACCCATATCTTGTGGCTATATACGAGCCGTGAATAATAGGGTATCTTGACCGTGAATAACTTTTGAGGCACGAGGTCTTTTCGAATGAAACTTTGCATACATAAAGGTCTATTATAGACGAACACAACGATATATTGTTTGTTGTGATAGCACAAGTGAAACCCAAAATCTGATACCCATATCTTGTGGCTATATACGAGCCGTAAATAATAAGAGTTATTAAGAGTATTACATGCTAGGTAATAATGCTAAAGCAAGAAGGTTACACAAAATAATATGCTAGTTGTTATTGCTCAAGCAAAAAGCTAATACACCATAAAATGCTATTCAAGATAGAAGCTAGTTCACACGGAGGGTTGGTCCATAGCATATCTTTCCAGGTTCCTATTGGTGCGGATAAGAGTGTTCATGTCAAATTGGTGAAACACAAAAACACCTCGGAACCCCATGTGGCTTTTCATTTTGTGGAGGCGGATATGGGAAGCCGCGATGTCACCCGTCAAAACTAGCAACCGACCATTTCCAACAAGAATCTTTTGAGCACCTTGAAACTTGACCTCCATTTCCAAAGCGGTATCTACCGCGGAGAAAACCCGCGGGATGCGAAAGGTGGAGTCGGATGCGGGCTCGGAGGCAACCTGAGAAGGCTCTACCGCCGCGGCCGCTTGAGCCATAAGATCCTCGAACTCGGCCGGAACAACCGCTTCCGCGGGAGGATGTGCTTCCTCGGGGGCGGGTGTCTCTTGCGGAGACTCAAAAACAAATAAAAGAGCTCGAACGGTGTCGAGGAAAAAGGAATCCTTGCATGTATCATCGACGAAAGGAAATTGGACGGGTACATTTCCAAGGTTGTAACAAGCGGGGAGCATGTGTGCTTGCACCGCATCAACTTGAAAGGGGATTGGCAACGTGATCGCCCGATTCACCTCTTCGCCCACCAACGCGAAGAGATTGGCGGTGACCAAGTCCGGTGGTTGGACACCTTGGGATGAGAGCCGGTTTGTGAAGATGTGGTTGGAAATCACCCCAACCCGAAACCAAGTTGAGATGGGGCTTGTGGATGCACGCCCACCCGAACACGCATGCGCCTTGCTTTTCAGATAGTGGACAAGGAAGGAGATGTCCGGCGGGCTCAACTCATGCACCACGCGACAGATGCCGGGCTCCACGCCCACAATGGACGGCTCCAACGCCAAAGGCGTGTCCATGCTCGTTCCCCGCCTCTCGGAAAAAAAAGCCGCTTGCTTGGGAACCGCTCATTCCCCCAAAGAAAAGGAGGTTGAATTCCTCATTGGACAAGCGATTGGGGGCAAGGTCTTGCGGGCCAAAGACTTGCAATGGACGCGCGTTCATTTTGTTGTAGCGTCGCGGCTCTAAAAGATCTTTTAAGAACCGAAAAAGACGCGGTTCGTCTTTCTCGTTGACTTGGCCATTGCCCACGAGGAGTTTCACCTCACGTTCGAACGTTGTTTTTTCCAGCACCCCTTCAGGTTTTTTTGCATCGCTTGTGTCAGGGAGAGCCAGAATCATCTGCACGCGATACGCGTAAGCGGATGCGTGCACTTTGAGCGGGTTGAAGAATGGGCTTTCCCATCGCTTGTTTTGGTCTTGGGCCTTCAAAGTGTGAGCCATGAGCTTAAACCGATCGTCTCTCAAACTAGCGTATTCCGCTCTTGTCCAAGGGCTGGGGTGGGGGAATTCGGGTAAACGCAAGGAAAAGAATGGCCCAAGTACCACCAACCCCAAGCACTTCGGCCCATTCCCCAAGTCAACGTCCCCATACGTCGCGACTAGCGCGACGAAGTTACACCCTTGCGAGTGGATCACGTACTTACGAAGCAATTTATACAAGGTACCCTTGTAGAAGTTCTCGCTTTCCACTCTTGATAGGATGACAACGGGTATAGCACCTTTTTGGACCTCCGCAAGGCATCGCTCCTCATATGCTTGCTCAAGTGGTTCCACTGGTCCACTCTTGCGAGGCAAACGCTGCAAGCACCACGCACAAGAAACCCTTTAATAACGGAAAAAATTCAGCAGCGCTTCCGCCCATTAGGCTCAAAATTGAACTCATACCCTAACACCTAATGCAACCTCGACTATGAGTCAAAGGTTGTAGGTTAGTATGATGAAGCCTCGCTCATAGAGCCGCAGGCCTGGTATGAATTGCAAACGAAGGTTCCGACCGTTGGTCCGCAAACTTTCGTTGCAAAGATGAAGTAAGCAAACAAAGATCGCAACAAAGGCAAAGAACAAAGATCCGTCGCTCACAATTTCAGACAACGCGCGAAGCGTACCAAAGAATCGTCCACGTCTTGGGTAAAGTCTTCCATTGCGTAAGTGCGTAAAAATATACAATAAATTTTAAAGAAAGAGATATAATATCCAATAGGATATACCGGAATATCCAAGTACACTAGATATCAGAAAGTCCCGTACTCGTGTGGATAAACTGTGTAAGATAAATAAACCCTAAGCTAGATATACCCGGAACGGTCTCGGACGGTCTCGGTGTCTAGCCTACCTGTGACACAGCGTGTGTCACAGTACGAACCTACAGATCAGTCAGTAGTCCAGTGTTGGTCCTAGAGATCTGTCATAGGGGCCTGACCGGGACTCCCAGTCAGGGCTGCCTATACAGATTTCAGCACACCACCCCAGCACTGTGGGTGGTGACTGTCTAGGAGAGTCAGAAAATGTAAGGCTGTTAGTGTTAGGGCAGGAGCTAGGTGACAAGTCCAACTGCTAATCTAACTGTGCAATTCTGATACACAAATTAGAACCCTCTAGCTAGCACAAGAGCAGAAACTCACAGGCAATTAAGGTCCTGCTAAACCACTGAAAGGCTCTGTGTCAGCAAGTCAAATTGAAGATTTCAAAGGTGTCAAAGCAAAACCATAAACCAGATTGAAGAAGTCTTTGAGGTCACAGGAGTTCTGCACACCACCATGTTGGTGTGCCTCCAGAGTGAGCAAGAAGTCAATCGACAGTACCAAAGTAGTCAGCGGTGGCCTCACGGAAGTCCATCCCATAGTAGGAAGTAAAGTAACCAGCTCCATAATAGTGCCCCGCATCAAGAGGACCGCTCTCATGTAAGGCCATGCCGTAGTAGAATGCCATGTCAATACCCAAATCCGCTTGAGCCAAATCCTGAAATGCTAAAAAGCTCAAAGTGTCAGGAGGCTCGGGCGGCTGAAGCTGCGGCACATCGTCAGGCAATAGGAGACCCTGAGCCGTCATCACCGGATCAAGAAAATCATTCGTAGAGAAAAATGACGGAGCCTCCCAATCGAGATCACCACCAGGCGAAGGCACCTCCGTAGCCGGTGCACATGCCGACACAGCAGAAGCTGTGGACGCCGAAGCAGACACACCCGCAAAAGAAATGCACAACAGAGAGAGCACCGCGAGAGCGCCGATCGCCGGCGTGCCAAAGCCGAAAGGCGGCACACCGCATCCGATAGCACCGGACGGAGCCCGCGGCTTCACCGCGAAAGTACCGTCGGCGTAATCCTCGTAGTCGTCCGTGTCATAGCCCGTCAGGTCAGACGGGTGGACGGCGGCGTGATTCACCGTCTGCACGAAGCCTCCGAACTCACCGCATGTCGCCTCTGTGGTGGTCACCCGCGCCGATTGAACCGGCGCGGGCTGTACATCCTTCGCCTGCGAAACAGGCATAGCAGGGGCCGGCACGGCGGACGCCGATGCCGCCGCACCACCTGCCGGAACCTGCCCCTCCGGCGTGATCCCCGCCGCAGCGGCAGGGCCACACACCAGAGCCGATGCATGCTCCTCAACCGCACTCCCAGGAACAAAGGATGCGTGAGTGTAATGTACCTGCTCTTGGGCGGCCTGAACCTCAGAGGTGAGGGCATCAAGCCGCCGCAAGATGTCGTCGTCGTCGGTCCCGCCAGAAGGCGGAGGCGGTACGCTGAATCCGTAGGCCGACACGTCGATGCCGCCAATCCCGCCCGCGGAAAGCACCGCGGGGGGACCATAAGCCGAAGCCGCACGGGCGAAGGCCTCCGGTCCATCATCCGCAGCCTCCTGGAAAACCTGCACAAGTGCCAGGGTGTGAAGACCCTCCGCATCCTCCTCCTCAATAGGAATGCAGAAGGCCGCTGCCGTGGCCGACGAATGCCGGCGCCCACCAAGAGGGCAGTCGCGGTACGCGTGATAGGCGTCCCCTTTGCCCGCCTTGCGGCAACGGTGGCAAAGGGGCTTGGCCTTCATGTTGTCCCTGTCGAACCCCACAGACGGTGCCGGGTGCACACCCACCCGATGGCCCCGCGGATGCTGCTTACCGCGCGGCTGCGGCTGCTGCTGTCGCTGAGCCGCGCCCGCACGATTGCCCTGCACAAGCGCCTTCAAGGCGGCGATTTCGTCGAGAAGGACCGCGTACTCAGAAGACGTGATAAGGGCGGAGGGCTTACCGCCCGCCCCCAGTGTCTGCTTCTCACGCACCGCCGCCCCATCATCCGACTGCGCCCAGGCCTGAAAGATGGCCACGACGAGCGCCTGGAGCGAGCGGAGAGTGACCCCGCTAAGGTCACCCGCAAGCGGGTACCGCACCTTCACCGCCGCGTAGAACACGGGGTCGAGGCGGTTGTAGAGGGATAACTTACGGGTCTCGTCGGTGGGCTGCCAGTCAGGAGCGCGGTTATCCCGCACCAGACGTTGCTCACGAGCCAAGATCGGCTGCGGGTCAACGCCTGCGGGATAACGAAGCGCCGCATGCTCCTGCTGGTGGCTCTCGCGAAGGACCGTCGGCACGCTCCCCTTGATGATGTCGATGAGGGCACGACGTCCATCTCGGTCAGCCGAAGAGTCCGTACCCCGAAGCCAGGTGTCGGCCACAGAGTTGCGCTCCACGACGAGGGCCAAGACGTCATAGAGTAGTCCATTAACCTTCTCGATAACCAAAGAGGTGGGGTCGTCGAGGTCAAAGGGGGCCAAGTCCAGTCCAGCGGACTCAAACTCGGTCCGAAGCTGCACCACCAACTCGGAGAGGCGGTCGGTGTCGTCGGTACCACGATAATGATGTTTCTTGGAACCAAGGATATCCTCGCGAATACCCTTGGCCCAAGCCCGATGTAGTCTCCCCTTGTAGACCACGTCGACCGCAGCGTGTTGGTCAACGAGATGCTTCCGCAACGCGACAGCGGCGTCGGAGTTGCCGGAAGGATTAGGGGGCACCACCGACAGGCGGGGTGCTAGCGGTTGGGGTGTCCCGAACCGCATCTATAAGCCGTATAGAGGCGTCCAAGTCGGAGTCCTTCAATAGGCGTTTACGAGCTCGTGTAGATGTCGCCATTCTTCCGAAAGCCAGAGAAAAGATGATGCGCGGCAGCACGTCTGGGTGTTGTGGCGGAAATGGAGGGATGACGTAACGGCAGAACGTGCGGAGCGGCGAAAAGAGCGAAGGGCACTTGCAAATGTCGGCGTGGTCGAAGGTGTCCGGAGCACCAGCCCAAAATACGTAAACCAGCGTGATCAGGGCAGGTAAAGTAACGCAAATGAACATTGCCAATCCCAAGCAATAGCAACGCGCGGTGTCCATGACTCGCAGCCGCAAAATACGTCTACCGTAAAATCATGTCCAAATCCTAGTCGCACCCAAACGCGCAAGTGCGCACCACCTCTTCAAGCGGCCGCTTAGCCAATCATGGCCAAGATAGCAAGTGGAATGAAAACGTGGATGGGGCCACGACCTACCGGAATATCCTAGTACACCAGATATCAGATAGTCCCGTACTCTTGTGGATAAACTGTATAAGATAAATAAACCCTAAGCTAGATATACCCGGAACGGTCTCGGACGGTCTCGGTGTCTAGCCTACCTGTGACACAGCGTGTGACACAGTACGAACCTACAGATCAGTCAGTAGTCCAGTGTTGGTCCTAGGAATCTGTCATAGGGGCCTGCACCGGGACTCCCAGTCAGGGCTGCCTATACAGATTTCAGCAGGATATTACAGCAGTTCACTGAAAGTTTCGTAACCCTTTCGGCTTTCCACTATTCCTATCAACGCTCACCACTGTCAAGAACTGCAAAAACGGTCACGATTCTGCAAAAGCCGACACTGGAAATTTGTGCCATGACACCATTCGGGTGTCATCGTCATTTCAATTCTCGCCCGAGTTCTCAAATTCTCGGGCGAGAATTCCAAATTCTCGGGCGAGAATTTTATGTCACGCTCTCATCGTCGCACTGCTATTCCGTCATCATCATCATCGTCATTAGTTTCCATGTCATATCGTGTCGTTGTTTTCATCGTTGACTGACTCGTTCTCTTCCGTCTGACGCGCCAGTGTCGGCTTTTGCAGAATCGTGACCGTTTCCCCGTATTGGGAGTCAGTGGGGCCTGCCCCTCACACCCCCTGAAAGTACTAATTTTTTTTTTCCAGACGAGTCGAAGGGGGGCTCCGCCCCACACCCCCTGGAAAGTACTATTAACACAATTTTTTTTTCCCAGACTGAATGAAAGGGCCCGCCCCCACACCCCCCCTTAGTACCTTTTTTTTTTTTCCAGACTGAACAGTGGGGGCCTGCCCCCCACACCCCCCGTTAGTACACTTTTTTTTTGGGTGACTGTGTCACCAACTTGCACTCTAGGAGCTTTGCAGACTGCGTCACATGTCGTGAAACTTGGCGACCACCTATCTGAACACAACGTGTCGACGACATCGACAACGACAACGCTTTGCGGGCGTCATCGTCACCGTGTCCTGTGACACTGCACTGCACTGCACATGCACTTGCACTCTGTCAGACTGTCACCAACTTGCTCTCTGGGAGCTCGAGCTCTGCGAGCTCCTGTGTATAATTCCCAACGCTCATGACACTGTCACCAACTTTCATTCTGGGAGCTTTGCGAACTGCGTCACATGTCGTAAAACCTGGCGACCACCTACCTGATCACAAAAGTGTGACGACCACACTTTAAACGCCGCATGGGCCCTCCGTCGGAGACGGGAGGGTATTAAAGCCACCGGGCTATTTTGGAATTATATTGAAGCCACCGGGCTATTTTGGAATTATATTGAAGCCACCGGGCTAGTATACAATTTGACAATAAGGCACCGGCCACGAAAACAAGGCACCGCGGGGTATAAGAATTATGAACATTGCCACCGGGCTATCTCAAAATTAAATTGAAGCCACCGGGCTATTTTGGAATAAAATTCGTTGCCACCGGGCCAAATAGGAATAAAAATGTATGCCACCGGGCCAACTCACATATAAATTAAAGCCACCGGAAGAACAGGTGGAGTCGTCCGGAGACAGGAATAAAAATTGTTGCCACCGGGCTATCTCACAATTCACCCTTTCGATATATCGTAATCGGTTATCGGCAGAGGCCTCTGGTTATCGACATATCCGTATAAATAACCACTTATTTTAAATATATAAACAGAAAGAGAGAATCATCCACCTGTCCGTGTCCTTTCGTTCGGTGTGTACTTGTATAAATGATATAGCCCCTAATTTATATGAAAGTGACAAAATCGGACATTTATGAATCATAGAGATAGTGCACATGGAGTTGTTTTTGTTCTATGTATATTCAGTTCGTGAGTTGTTTTTGTTCTACGTTCAGTTCGTGAGTTGAGCGGTGGATGCTTCCCTGAATTGGCCTTTTCTTTGAGCCCCAGCATTTCTTGGAATTTATATTGGGAATCTGCCGCTTCAGACACAAGTGGTATGTTTCGCCACTTTGGGGCTATCGTCTCCTGCTTAGTCCCTGGAATACGCTCAAGGTGAAACGTTAAACATAGAGGGGAGCTGTCTTCGGACACCATTTTAAGAAAGCCGCTTGCCTTCCGCAATGTCATCACCAACGCCTAATAAAAGGAGCCCCAGCGTTATGCCGGAGTCGAGTTCCGGTAACTGGCCCAAGGAGTGAAAGGTCATTTGCGTGAGTGCAGCAATACTTTCGATTGCGAGATTCGTTTACTGAGTTTTCAACATCTATACAAAGCATTTCGATTCCACTGGACTAAAAAGTCTACCATAGTACTTATTTCGAAGTCATGCCGGCATATACTTAGCAAATAAATACAAACATAAGTTTTTCCTTCTCGGAATCTTGTTCGCGTTGGTGTTCACCCACTAGCCCCCACTAAGCTACCTCGCTTGAAGTGCATCAGCTCCCGCCATATCGAACTGCATCTGCGCATTTTGGAGGCGTTTGTTTATTATGTGTGAATTAAAATCCCGGTGAATTATCTTCACTTCTCCAGCCGCAGGCCTCGTGCGATATTTGTATACATACTTGCTATGCGGACGCCTTACCTTTGGCAGTAAAGTGTCGCACTTCGAGGCGTCTTTTCCGCACGGGAATGTTTTACCTCCTGTTTTGATACTGAAAGTGGGTTCTTTATCGTCTGGATTCGAGGCAACTTATCTGAGTTGTGGCTTTCTCCACGAACAGGCTCGCTACCCCCCTTAGTTCCAAATACTGCCTCGCCGCAGCGACGCTCGCCACGTTCAGGGATGTCCCCAGAGGTGACAAATTCCGGCCACAGTCCCGTGCTAGCCACCCCGGATCGGCTGGTCGGATCCCCAGACGGCACATACTGGCAACCGCAAGTGCCGAACACAAGACCAGTGAGGCACAAGAATGGGCTGAAGTATGCGCGAAGCCCGTTGTCCAACGAAAAGAGCTACTTCCGCAAGCGTGGGCCATCGTACACGATGACAATGAGCGAAAACGGTGAGCTTATTACAGTTGCGGAGGAGTCGGACGCCAAGTGCTCGCAAGCGACCTTTCGGTATCACCTGCCGAGGATGGACTGCAATGTGGAGGTCATGGAAGGAGCTTCCTCAAAAGCCAGGTGACAGGAAGAGACTTAAGGGGGCGCGCCGCCTATCAGACCCTCTCCCCCACGAAGTATTCGTCTTCAGGAGCGTCTAGCCTCAAAATAGGGTGGCCAGACGATTTTACCACCCGCACGTTGAAGCCACACAACATGACGCAAGCGTTTATTCATCGCTGCCACGTGTAGTATGCGTGCATAATCTGCAAGCTTATCATCCGTGCTGAACATTTGGTTGACGTTCGTGTTCGGACTTCCCCTATCCCCAGGATGTCGCCTTGCCCCGACGCTTCAATCGAAAAGCGGTACGAGCACTATGACGCGCGGGTCAATTGGGACGCCAAAGCGGACGAGCTGGACGTTGGCCCGTGGTCGGATCAGGTGTCCCCTTTTCCCCCTTCACTTACTCCGATTCCAGACTTCGACGAGCTCACCAATAGATGCTCCAACGCATACGCTTGAAAGCAGGTTGGAGGTGATGCTTAGGCGAACTGATTTGCATCTTGCAACAGACCTTAGATTTTTAGGGTGGAACTCTGAGTCAGTGCGTGCTTGAGAGCGGGATGGAGCTTTGGGCCAACGAATCTTAGACTGGAGGACGGCGCTCGGTGCGAAAGCATGCCTCAAAGCGGGGCGGAACTCCGCTGAGTGCCTGGCGGAACTGTGTCCCAATTTGTGCTCAAGTGCGGGATGCACTTGCAAGGACTTGCCAGGACTTATGGGAAAGTCTGTCGGAGGGGTCCCTCTTGCCCCATTTGACTCAACACGGAATCTAGACCCTAGTGCGCTCATCGATGCTTCCAAGCCACGATATTTCGTGCCGGGCTTTGGACAAGTCCCTTCCCGCTGGAGAGGCTGCCCTCAGAAGTGGGAATGTGGCTTGCCATGAGGAGGGAGGGGAGTGGTCTGTGCGGCAGTGGAAGCGTATGCGCATGTTTTACAGCACGGCGTCATCAGCAAAGGAGAAGCCCGTGTATTTCGGAATGGACCCGGAAGCCCTTTGGATCGACTACGGCATAGGGGATGTGAGGCTGAGACAGGTGTGCAGTGGTCAGCTGTTTGGCTACGGCATAGGGG
>LGRX02016263.1:0-10687 GCA_001247695.2 Cymbomonas tetramitiformis
AAAAATAATGAGCAAAAATAGCCAGTTGCTATCCTTTCCATCACAATCATCTAGTACTGCTAGATAGTGGCGGGCCGCTAGATACGATGGCTACACGGCGAATCTCGAACATTTTCAACGAAATAAATGTTCGTGTTGAGCCATAGACTCGCCCTGGCTTTATGAAATATCAAACTGTCTTAAATGACGTTTAACCTAAATTATTCAAAATATAGATTTTGTAATAAAAACTCTATGTGCACCGCTTTGTCGTGTGCTCTCAAGGCTACGTAGGCGGGTTGAGGAACGATTTGCGAGCTATATTTTTAAAGTGACCGCCTGTCCACAGTATGAGAGCTGAAACCTTCATTACGCACTGTATCGCGCAGGGTAATTGAAATGCCTGCGCGCCGAGACTCTATGAGAGCTTTTCCGTGCTCTACCATTTTAGATTGCGGTTCTCGAACTGCTTTAATATAGAAATCCATATATGAGAACGAAATGCCAAAACTTTCGGAGAAATTAATATTTTTTCAATCTGTGTTCAAATTATTTTCCTGTGCGGTCAGCGCTACAAAGTTATTGGCATACTTGTATGTTTTGGTTAAGTATGAACACGTCAGAGTCTTCGCAGGGTTAAGTATGGACACGCCATTCCCGTTTCGACCAATCACGCAACTTTCGAATGGGTCGATGCATAGTTTCCACCAATGATTTACTACGCGTATGACGCGCGTGCGTTATGCAGCGTCCATTTTCTTCGTATCGTGCGAATCGGTTCGTCGAATCGTGAAAAATGGCAAAACTCGATACACACTAGGGAAAGGTCTGTGAATTTTATTTGCATTTTTCATTTCAGTGACGGGTCTCATACAGTGTGCGGACAGGCGCAGGCGGTCGATATGCCTCCGTCATTTTGACCATCCACTACATTCAGACAGACTGCCAAAAAGCACAATAAGAAAGACATGTCATACTCAGATGACAAAAATGAATTGGCGAAATTTGGCTGCAATCTCACCAATTTCGTTCATGACGGTCATGACCTCTGAGGAAATCTTTGTGTCACGCTCGGTTGCTAGCGATCGAAGTTTTGCCACAGGATTAAAATGAGAACTGTGGTGCACATGAGGGGGGATGGGCGTCGCCATCTCGACTCACGCCCAACAGGGACGGGATCGCACAGACGAGCATATCACGACCCTCGGATAGTATATGCAACATGATATTGAGTGTTTGATGAAAGATATTTCACCTCTCGAAGGAAATGGAACAACCAAGTGTTCATGTTTCCGCTAGGGTTTCTTCCCTCATTCGTGCTCTCGCCTGCAAGCGAGTATGCGCATCGGATGAGGGAAGCGTCAGCAAAAATAGTAATTTATATGCGTTATATTTCTCAAATAAATTGCACATACTGAACGGTCAGCCACACATCTCGCTGTGGGCTGACGCGTTCATTTGGCGGAAGCGGGCGGAATTTCAGGATTTTGACGCCTCTAAAGGATGCGAGGATCATCCATTGCGAAACGGGTACCAACACACTCAGTATGAATATGTGATGATATTGTACCAAAAATTTACTTAGATTAGGATCCAATCTTAGAGATCTTTACTTCGCTGGACAGGGGCACACTGCGAGAGAGAAAGCGTTCCGCATTGAGTTAAATTTGCATATTTAACAAATTCCAAAAGAACATGGAAGCGACAGTCGCAGACGTCAATCTCGCGTCCGAAAGACAAAAGACGAAATTCAAGTTTCTCCTTTTCAGATCTGCGAAGTCCTGTCCACGTCAGATGGCATGCAATCGGCTAAAACGATTCTCGATGGATCGATTGTAAATCAAGTAACGGTCCAAAATATTTTAATCACGATGACCGATTATGACAGGAAACTTTCTAGTACGCTTTTGAAGGCGGTATCAGAAAGTGGTGTCGCGCATTGGCTCAAATGCTGGTGCTGCCCGCTGCCCACCGATACTATGACCATTATTGACCGTATAGCTTGCCCATCACACGTCATCGACAACCAATAGATTTAAGACATATGTGCACTTGCAAAAGTCGTATTGAAATGGCACCTTTGAGCTGGCATGTTCTGATTGGTTTTCCCGATAGTGGGTGCACACGGTCAAGCGCTTCACCAAAAAGCGTCAGGTATGAAGGATGGCAGTTCCCTCCCCAACCGCCCCGCCAACATCGCCCCCACATTTCGCGACAGCATCAAGCATTTGGAAACAGAGCTCGCATAAAGCAATGACAGTGACGTGGCACGAAAATATCATTCGGGCTCACAGCGAGCAGTGCGACCGTAGATCAGTCGATGACATGCGAGTTATGATTGGTACGATCAGACGAGTGCTGTGCATTGTATTGCCCTGACGCGTATATTACCCGCTTATATTATGTCAAACGATATACACATAAGCGAACCCAAACCGAACCTCGAACAATGGCGCTTACATTATATCCGATATACGCGCATTTGTTACATGGCAAGAATCACCACCTTCCAAGAAACCGGAGATTTGGGTCAGCCACAATTAATTTCACCAACTTTGCGTACCCCCCCGCCGCTGTCCTATGGAATCGGTAAGAATTAGCAAGTATTTTCTTTCAATCGGCCAGCAATTGTTCTTAAAAGTCCAATGATAAACCCTTAAAAAGGCGACATTTTCAAAATTTTCCGCCTGCGGCGCCAGCACCCATATTTCTTATTTTCGACTATTTCATAGCTCAAAAAAACCAGTCAGCGATTCTCACCAACTTGCGTACCCCCCCCCACCCCCCCCTGAAAAGCTGGCTGGTTTCTTATCGGCGGGGTTTCTTAAAGGTGAGTGATTACTGTAGTATGAGGAGGTGCCAATTAGTCCCAATACGTCCCGACCTTCGACACCTACTCAAGCCCGTTCCGCTCGTGTCCATCTTCGACCGACTCCATGCGCAATGCTCGCCTACGAGTTTTTGGCTGCACGCATCGCATGGCATTTTAGTTTCACATGCGTACTTCCGCTGTATACCCCCCATGTCCTTGAACCATTTGTATGTTTCCTCCAAGCGGCCCCCATTCTTCATACGCCGTATGTCCCATGTCCCATCCGCGTATGCCCCAATTTACGCACGCCCCATGTGTTTGTCGCGCGCAACTGCTTGCGTGTACCGCATTTTGTATATGCGCCCGCTTATGTTTGCATCATTTCTCGCATTCGTTTGTTTTGATCGTCTATGTTTTCCGAGGTCTTGTGCGGGATCCGCGGCGGGCTTTGGGTTTCTCTCGCCCATATCCGGTCCGCGCACCGGGAATCCCCGCTATGCGTTTGCCATGTGTGTTCTGTTCGCATAATGTAATTATCGTATATATGCATTAGCACATAGTTAGGTATCAGCACAACGTTTCTCACGCACTGTCAGCTTTGATCTAATTTCGGGTCAAAGCTGTAAGTGCCACGTGTGCTACATAAACCTCTATGACTATCTATTACGACTGAACCCTAAAACAGGGAATGGACTCATAACGGGTGAATTTCAGACTGTTAAGTATAAAACAGGGATAGCCGACCTTTATGGTCGGGTTCTAGGTTTCGGCCTACATGTGACGGTCTGCCAGACTACTCTAAGAAGGATGGCAAGTGACGTATTTGGGGTCACGGTGTCTTGTATGTACAGCTTGACAATGTGAACACCAACAAGAGCAAGTTGATGTTGGCATACGCAGCTTGGCTGGTTCACACGGACGTCTTTCGCAAAGTGAAAGTCAACTTTCTGTTGGTGGGACATACGCACGAGAACATTGACCAGATGTGTTCACGCTTCTCCGTGCGTCTACTACGACGCAAGCAACCTTGGACGCTCGACGAGATGATACAGGTCGCGCAAGAATGCTTTACGGATGGTGTAACGTGCGAGCACACCGAGAAGATCTTTGACTTTAGCTCTTGGTTTGATGGTCACGTCTTCGATTGCCATAATATTTCAACACAGCAGGCTTTCAAGTTCAACCCTACCATTTTAGAAAATGTTAGTACGCGCACTAACGGTACGCTAAAGACCCACTAACTATATAAGAGTACGGCGCGTTAGTGTGGATGTACGTACTCTAACGGCACACTAACCGCAACGTTAGTGTGCCGTTAGGGCATGCATTCTGTGCAACATACCTTAACGGCACATTAACGACATGCTAACTGTGAGCATTAACATGCAGTTAGTGTGACGCGAAGCGTGCCGTTAGTGCATGCATTCTGTGCAAAATACCTTAACGACACCTTAACGGCAAACTAACTCAGTATGATCACTTGCGTTTGGGACATTAACTGTGCCCCAAGTGTTCATACTAACGGAACAATAACGGAACACTAACGGCACACTAGCAGAGAATATTAACAGGCAGTTAGTCCGTAGATAGTGTATTATAAGTAGTGCATACTTAGTGTACCTAAACCTTACACATTAACGGCATACTAATACCACACTAACTCCGTACTAACGACGTACTAACCGCACTAACGGGTGGTTAGTACGTAGTTAACACACTGTTAGCATACATTAACTACATGCGAATTACACATTAACTGGTATCCTAGTGTATTAACGGTATACTAACTATGCACATTAAACAGTTATTGTCAGTGTGTCGTTAGTGTGCTGGTTGTGTGTTGTTAGTAGTATATTAACGACACACTATACGAGCTTCACGCAGCGCACGAAATCCGCAAAAAATAGTGACATAAACAAGCAATGAAGATACGTGCGAAACAGGCTAGTTTTTAATTAAAAAATCCAATAGGTTGGTAACCTGCTAGTAGTCCTCGCTAACTAGTGCTACTCATTCGGTGTCATCGGCCCCTTTCGGTGGACCCGCGAATGCATGTTCCAGCAATCCATACCGCACGTACTTGCCGTGCACTACGAGGTTGAGCTCCTTCGGGAGCTTTTTACCCCTCAACAGGTCCGTCGACGTGAAATAGTCCTTTGGATCGAGGATTTCGAACGGGATAAGTGGTTCATCGGAATCCGTCGGTCGGGCGTAGAGGTACACCTCTTTACCGACAGGGTACCGCTTTGCCAGGTTCGACTGATCAGCAGCGTCCTCCTCTTCTTGAGCGGTGGCCTTCCCCTTTGAAGGGGACGCCACCGCATTCGCCTTCCTGGGGGATTTCTTCGGAGGGGCCTCCACCTCGGGCGCTCTACCCTTGCCCTTTCCCTTGTCCGGTCCCTTGGAGGCGGCTTCTGCCTCCTCCTCCTCCTCCTCCTCCTCCTCCTCCTCGGACTCTTCCTGGAGCTCCCAAGCCTCGAAGCAGTACTCATCTGGAAAAAAACCCCTCGCCGGGAATTCTGTTAGTAGCCGTATAGTGTACTATGACTACGGGTCAGTGTATTGTTAATATACGGACAGGATAGTGCAAACAAGGCGCCTTGAAGAAAAGGCGCAGTGCATAAAACGGGTCATAACGTACGTATTGCCTCCCTTAACTCTTCTTCAACCTCCGCAGCGGTGGAAGGAGGCTCCACCAGCGTGATCCCTGCCGCCTCCAATAATGCCTCCTTCTTGGCCTTGTCGTTGTTGGCGGAGATTTTCAGGCCCTTCCGCTTCCTTCAATCCCGAATATGGGTGGGCGTTTGGAAGTGCTAAGCACCCACTCCTTACTCTGCTTATTCCACTTCCCATAGCGATAAACGTTTTTGAAATTCCCAACATCGGCCCGCACGCGCGCCCTCATGAAAGGCCCAATCGTGCTGTCCCTCTTGGTATCGTAGCCCGCTTCCGCCGCGACCTCCTTCACTAAGCGGTTGTAAGCCTCGTGTTGCTCCGATGTCTTGAGGATAGGACACCACTTCTCCTCCTTGGCCAACTTGACTACAAAAAGAACACGCACCCACGCACAACACAAGATGATTAAACGGTATTTTTTACGCTAGAAAGCCGCGCGCTCAATTTCAAGAAACGAAAACAAGGAAATTGCACGAAACCGGTGAGTCATACTTAGAGTGATACTCACCGGTCACTTTTCGGATCGCATTCCTCACCGCTCTTTCGTGGGGTTTCATAGGGCCCCTGACCGTTTGTTGCGCCCCATCCTTTTTGGCTTTTGGCTTTCTCCTACTTGACAGGTCAAACTTTGCCTCGTGTTGGATTTTCCCGGCGGTGAAGGCTTTTTGGGAGGGCGAGGCCGCGCTAAATGCTGGGCGCGTTGCCTTCACATAGTTCAAGAGACCCGCTATCGACTCATCCTCGTCATATTCCTCGCACAGGGCTTGATACTTGTTCTTTTCTTCTTCAGTGTGGGGGTCTACACTCTTACTTCTTCTCTTCTTTACGGTTTCGGACTTATCTTATCTCTACTTATTAAACGACCGCACGAGGTATGGTTTCCGTTGGTCTACTATCGGAATTCGGTTTCGTAATTCTTTCTAGTATGCTTTGCTTTCAGTGCATGTTTTCAATACACAATATACAGCAGTTACGGCTCTTTATTTACTTTTATGTTACAGTTCTCAGTTCAGTTCTCATCTCCGAAACTGGTTACACTTGGAGTTCTTATGCATTTGCAAGGCTCATGAACTCTTCCCATAACTCAACTGTACTGAGTACTCCGTACAACAGGCTAGGCACCTCACATCAACATCATTCTGATCGGTCCTACTGTACTCCGCACTGAGTACTCTTGCGTTTTGCACTTGCCTCCTAGCACAACCTTTTCTTGCTCTTGTGCTTGCCTCCTAGCACAACTCCCCCCCCTTAGGGAAGGTCACGTCCACGCTGACCACGTCGGACCAGTAAAGTTTTTATACAGATCTTCTACTGTTGCTCAGGATGATTATACAGGTCTCAGCCGCCTTTGCTACTTGTGTATGCGTACTCGTACGCTGTCTGCTAGGCCCTGAACTCTCTTCAACACTCAAATATGCACCTTAGACATCGATCGGGGTCCCAAAAATGGGTCTCGTAGTCCACAACATCGTTACAAATCATCTCCGAGCGATACTCAGTACAACGGTGCCCATTGGGAGAATCCACGGCATGCTACTTGTGTACCATAACGACCTACCATACGTAAGATCGGTTAGTTTAAACACACTTGTAGGGCTGGGTTTAACCCGCAACTTATCATACATGCCATCATGTCATCAGGTGTATTGTCACATACATGATTAAATGCGATATATAGTTATGATTTGAGTGATCGCCAGCTTGTTCATCGGCCAATGTGTGCTTTAAAAAAATTCAAAAGGTCAGGACACTATTTTAGCAACTACAAAACAATGAAATGTCACAAAAAATGCTACTCCCTTGGCTTCTAGCATCCATTGAGAAGGCTACAAGTGGAAAGTCGACCAATGGGGCATAAGACAACTCAGTTTAGGTCCTTAGGGGATTGGGATATGATTTGCAGCCCCCCCAAATAATGGGAAGACCCCTAAAAGAATTATGCCGTGAAAGTACTTGTGACAGTACTTTCGGCGTCGAAAGTACTATTACCAGTACTTTCGGGCAGTAGCCAACGATCCACTATCCCTTTTTCCTTCAAACCTTCCCTGGCTGACATTTCCTGATAGTCTGGTCGCCGGGACTGCGCATCCGGTACTACCAAACAGCGCCCGGGCACGTGCTCCATCTGATGGACTCCTACCTCTACCAAGTCCTCGTACCAGCGAGCCTGACGTCGGCTGAGCTCCCTGGCTGGGGCGAAGAGCCATTGGAGGGGTTTATGGTCCCCATGAGCTTATCATGCAGTTATCTCACGCTTAAACGACATTTAAATCGATCGATTTACCCCCCACAAACGCCAATTTGGACCCCTTAGACACCCCCTATCAAGGCACTCGATAGCTCAAAATGTGCCTAACGATGCCAAACAGAACTTGGTTGCAAGCACGAACACGTATGTCTTCATATGCACCTTAACAAGCAACGGTCTAGCCGACCATGCCGTAGAAATTCCAAATGCCATAACAGCATAGGAGTTAAATGATGTAAAAATCAGATAATGTCTCCAGGTGACCGTGGCACAGTGATGGATCGCACAAAGCTCTCGTTCCCCAGCGTGATAGTTCTGCTCTGCGCTGGAGAACTGCCGGCTTTCAAAGGCCAAGGGCTGCAAGCCTCGTCCCTGATCTTGCATGAGTACACCCCCTAGTGCTACTCCACTGGCATCTGTCTGTACGAAGAAGGGTCTGGAACCGTCTGCTGCGCCCTTTTGATCGGGTATGGACTTCCCGAGCTCCGACCAGCAGCAGCCGCCGGATGACAGCCAACCCGCGGTCGCCACCCTCGGCCTTGGAGAGGCGAGCCCTGCGGGGTGAGAGGCCCTTTCCCCGAGTCCTAATGCGTGGTTAGTGTGGCATTAGAGGCTTAACCGCCATCTAACCGCATGCTAACACCGACAGGCCCGACGAGCCCCACCGCAGAACCTCGCCGTCCCCGCCCCCCGAGCTGGGCATGCCCGTCGACGCGTCGAGTGCGAACTCCATGGACTTCGCGAGCTCCGACCAGCAGCAGCCGCCGGATGATAGCCAACCCGCGGTCGCCACCGTCGGCCTTGGAGAGGCGAGCCCTGCGGGGTGAGAGGCCCTTTCCCCGAGTCCTAATGCATGGTTAGTGTGGCATTGGAGGCTTAACGCCATCTAACCGCATGCTAACTTGAGCAGGCCCGACGAGCCCACCGCGGAACCCTCCCCCTCCTCCCAGTGGGCAGTGCCCGTCGACGCGTCGAGTGCGAACTCCATGGACTTCACGAGCTCCGACCAGCAGCAGCCGCCGGATGACATCCGACCCACAGTCGCCACCCTCGGCCTTGGAGAGGCGAGCCCTGCCGGGGTGAGAGGCCCTTTCCCCGAGTCCTAATGCGTGGATAGTGGCATTAGAGGCTTAACGGCCATCTAACCGCATGCTACTAGATGGCTTCCAAATGCATCTAGCAATTAAACATACCATGTTTATGACCCAATAATTCCCTCTAATATGCACCATCTCATAGATAGCCATACTACTTCCGCAGTCATGACTCACAATAGCATGCACTCACGGAATTTCGGATCATGTGCAAACTAGGACCTAAAACATCTGTCAACCCAAAATTTCTAGAGTACATACAAAAGAATGCACAATGCTGCACGTTATGGTGATGCTAATAGCTCAAAAAATCAATTGATGTGTATATATGAGCACTACAATGTGCTAGCAGCCATAAGTGGATAATGCATTTGCTATTCGACAAAATTCTTCAAGCCTTCAAGAAAGTTCTTGCTGCATAAAAGAGTGGATATACGAGTGGATATACGAGCAATCGATATATGAGAGTGGCTATACGACCCAATATACACTGAGAACGTGCATGCTGGAATTGTCACACCGCTTACTTTTGTGACTCTTCCCGTAGTAGTGTTTATGACTGTCACCCGAACCAGAACCCTAACTGTTTATGCCCATATAACGGGTTAACTTATCAACTTTATTACATTCTGAGAAAACTATCACTGAGTGAATATATCCCGGGTCTTAGGGGTATATCCAACAGGTTTGGTCCCACGCACTCTTCATTTTAGACACTGCGAATTTTAGCCATGTCTGGCTAAACAACGACGCTTGAGATGGAGTGAGTGAGGGGCTCCACTAGAGGCGCGGCGGAGCGGTATGAGCTAGCTGGTGTCTGGTTGCACTAGAACAAGGTTTTTGCTTAAGTTTTCTTAAGTTTTCTTAAGTTTTCTTAAGTTTGCTTAAGTTTGCTTAAGTCGGTATAAATCGGTAGAATTATATACCCGATGACATAGGAATGTCACCAACCAAGCCCGCTTCTGGATGCCCCAGGGTCCACGCGAGAGCCCCAGAATGACTGGCGCGATGCCAGGAGATATGACTCGAAGAGGCTGGGTTTGTAAAAGGCCAAAGATTTGTCTGGCCGTCGACGATGAGTAATTATACCCACTGAATCAGTCGAGGTATAAAAGTTTGTGGCAACCTGATTCGCGAAGGCTCGCGTGAACTATAAATATGTCAGGGAATGTCGTGAATGGGGAAAGCCTGTCAGTGGTGTAGTCCAATCAAGATCGCGATCGGCATCATATACCCACGCATGTGACATATATACTGTATATAATAAATACTTGGAACACTCGATTTCAAATCAGGCGAGGGTTTAAACTGCGGCGGGCGGGGCTTATTCTTTCTTTCGAAAGAGAAGGTGTTTTTATCACCTTCCCTTTCCGCCCTAGTATAAATTTTGAAGTTTGAATATATAATAAACATGGCGTCTTCTCCTCCCGCACGTGCGTCTGGTAGCCATCGCGCAGCAAGACTCCTTGCTGCGGGTAGACGCTCCAACGGCGGGGGAGATCCACCGGTGCGAGCTTCTGTTTCAATTTTGTGAAACATCATGGTCTTAGACCGACGTTTTTCGTTGGCCGTGTTTTGCGTTTGTTTCCCCCCCACACACACAGTCGGGTTATCGGGTGTGCAGGTTGTGGGGCAAGCTGCCCAAGCCGGTGCTGCAGCAGCCGCGTTGGACCTGAATGAGGACGTCAACGAGGAGCCCGCGGGTGAAGAAGGCGGCGCTCCTGAAGAGCCTGCAGAACCGACGGTGAGTTTTCTGTGGCTTTATGATTTGCTTTATGAACCTGCTTGCTTATCTTAAAATACGGTCCGCCGTCGGAGGTTGCCTATCAAAAAGAGACGTGGGTACAAGCGTGGGTCAACTTGATGGTGCGATGTGAG
>LGRX02016264.1:0-13556 GCA_001247695.2 Cymbomonas tetramitiformis
GCAGTGATGTCGCAAAAGCAGGAATGGCAGGGATGCGGGTGCTGAGGCGCACTCGGCTGGATATTCGATCAGCAGTGATGTCGTGAAAGCGGGAATGGCAAGGATGCGGGTGCTGGGAGGCGCACTGGGCGGGATATTCGATCAGCAGTGATGTCGCAAAAGCGGGAATGGCAGGGATGCGGGTGCTGAGGCGCACGGGGCTGGATATTCAATCAGCAGTGATGTCGCATATCTGCACGGCGGGGATGTTGCAAAAGCAGGAATGGTTGGGATGCAGGTGCTGAAGCGCACCCGACCGGATATTTGCATGGCAGCGACTAGGCTAGATATCTGCACAGTGGGGATGTTGGAAAAGTTGGACAACCAGGGATGCGGGTAGCTGAGGCGCACCCGGCCGGATATTTGCACGGCAGTTATGTTACAAGAGTAAGAATATGGGTGCTGAGGCGCACCTGACCGGATATTTGCACAGCAGTGATGTTGCAAAAGTTGGAATGGCCGGGATGCAGGTGCTGAAGCGCACCCGGCCGGATATTTGCACGGCAGTGATGTTACAAGAGTAAGAATATGGGTGCTGAGGCGCACTTGGCCGGATATTTGCACAGCAGTGATCTTGCAAAAGTTGGAATGGCCGGGATGCAGGTGCTGAAGCGCACCCGGCCGGATATTTGCACGGCAGTGATGTTACAAGAGTAAGAATATGGGTGCTGAGGCGCACTTGGCCGGATATTTGCACAGCAGTGATCTTGCAAAAGTTGGAATGGCCGGGATGCAGGTGCTGAAGCGCACCCGGCCGGATATTTGCACGGCAGTGATGTTACAAGAGTAAGAATATGGGTGCTGAGGCGCACTTGGCCGGATATTTGCACAGCAGTGATCTTGCAAAAGTTGGATTGGCCGGGATGCAGGTGCTGAAGCGCACCCGGCCGGATATTTGCACGGCAGTGATGTTACAAGAGTAAGAATATGGGTGATGAGGCGCACTTGGCCGGATATTTGCACAGCAGTGATGTTGCAAAAGTTGGAATGGCCGGGATGCAGGTGCTGAAGCGCACCCGGCCGGATATTTGCACGGCAGTGATGTTACAAGAGTAAGAATATGAGTGATGAGGCGCACTTGGCCGGATATTTGCACAGCAGTGATCTTGCAAAAGTTGGAATGGCCGGGATGCAGGTGCTGAAGCGCACCCGGCCGGATATTTGCACGGCAGTGATGTTACAAGAGTAAGAATATGGGTGCTGAGGCGCACTTGGCCGGATATTTGCACAGCAGTGATCTTGCAAAAGTTGGAATGGCCGGGATGCAGGTGCTGAAGCGCACCCGGCCGGATATTTGCACGGCAGTGATGTTACAAGAGTAAGAATATGGGTGCTGAGGCGCACTTGGCCGGATATTTGCACAGCAGTGATCTTGCAAAAGTTGGAGTGGCCGGGTTGCGGATACTGAGGCGCACTCGGCCTGATATTCTAACGGCAACGATTTTGGACAAGTGGGGGTGACACGAATGTGGGTGCTGAGGCGCACCACGCCGGATATTTGCACGGCAGCGATGGCGATGGCAAGGATGCGGGTGCTGATGGACTTCGGGTTACTACTTAAGAATAAATGGCCGAGCAACAGGGCACTCAGCCTCAGCATAAGTGCGTTTTTTTGTGGTGAGTGGGTGTGTCAACGGAATCGCACCTCTGAGCTTATTTCTCAAAATGTCTTAGCATGACTTGGTGGAGCTTACTGGCTTGGCGTGCCATCGTACGCCTCTATTGACCTTATGCACACCACCCAGCCTAGCGCAAACTTTAACTTGATCACGTTCTAAGATGGATCTGCTGAACCTCGAAGATGAAACTGAATGGCGCGGGTAGCCGGTGTACGTGGTGCGTTGTATCACAGCGCGCCATATGTCACAGGTTGCCAGGCAAGAAAGTCAAAACTGAAAAATAACGGACAAAGCGGCGTGCGTGCAAGATTTCCTACAGGTTCTTCGAGCACGATATGATGCGAAGAGCTGCTCAACAAAGGAGTGCGCGCACAATCGTGAAACCCGTGGGTTGAAATTTTGGGTTGCGCCCGAAGTTCGCGACTGCGACTGCACTTTTCCACCGCGGAATCTACGCACACGACAAGTGGAGCGCCGCGTTTCGACTCAACCTCAGTAGTTTAATCGAGGAGAAACTGCTATTAGAGGAGAAGCAGAATTTTGAAATACACCAAAACACGCAAAGACATACACAAAAACATACAAATGACAACGCGCACCTGCAGTCACGGGTGTTCGGCAGAGCTGATTCACCGGCAGACTTGAACGCGTTGGCTAGGGAGTTCGAAGTAAATATATGACTCTACTTACTCCCTTGGTACATCGAAATCATTGTATGTCTGGAAGCAAGTTTGGGGCGTTGAATAGGTTCTCTTAATTTCACGGGGCACGGGGCACGGAACCGAAGTGCTCGATCTGCGCGCAGCTAGAAAAACATATATTGCACGTGTGAATGCCACGACTTCGAAAATAAATATCCAAAAACATATATGTATTCTATGTTAACAATTTCGGAGAATCTGATCTTCAAGAACTCACTGAACTGTCGAAAGTAATCCGCGTTTCTATTGTTCTAGTGTCACGGTTGTATGGGTGGGTTGTGAAATTCCGAAGTTCGACTTTATTTTACTTCGTCTTAATGATAATCTTAAAAAATAATTTTACCGATGACATCCGAAGATTCGGACAACAGCGAATGAGGAGGCTGGACTAAACTCGTCGTTCAACGAGAGGGCTTGACTAAAATGCCTGGGAAACCACGAGATATTCGCTATTCGCACCGACGGTGCCTGAAGGTATTTTAATGTAAGCGGCTGCGATCTTACATATCATTTAGTAAGCGGCTCAGATAGGCGGACATCTCCTCCTCCAGGTGAAAAACTTGCCCTCCAATGCCACACCCACATCTCAAACCCAAAATCCCTCACAACACCCCACTCTCAACCACAGCAGAGATACACCGCCATTTCAGCACCCAGCAATACCCCAACGCCCCGCCAGCCCTTACATTGCCGCCCTTGTTCATAATCGCGACAGCTGTCACAACTATGAACACGCTTAGAAGGGGTCCCTCGGGCACCCCTGAAAGGCCTGTCACACCCCCCATATTCAGTCACGCTACCGCAGCCCATGTCAGACCCCACCGCAGTTGCCCCCATTGCGCCCGTCTCAGCCGACAGCAAACGCCCCAGCCATGACCCCCTTTTTCATTAATTGTCATTCCCCCCCTTAGTCACGGTCCTACCCCAGTTCATTGTCCGCTCGAGCGCCCGGAGCATATCACGTTCACCCTCCTGCTCAGATCGCCCTCCCAGTTTAAATCATGCGCGACGCCTCGCCAAGCGCTACATCGACGTCGCCGCGACCAGCCCGTGCCGATCCGCGAGAACCGCAGAGCGTCGAGCACGACATCACGCGAAGTGACATCACGACACGACCACACATGACGTCTCGGCAATGCATGACGGGGCAAACGCAAGCGCGCGTTGACACCAAACGCCGCTGTCACTGGGAACCAATGGTCACAGGGCATCCGAAACGACAATGGCATTCACGGACTTTCACTATGCTCGCTTGAGTATTTAGCTAGCTCTGCTTTCGAAAAGTTAGATCCGAACCTTTCAAAACCATTCCGCGGTATAGTGATATTTGCCTCTTGTGGCCTAGTATTAAATGTGATATTTGCATACATATACTTTGAATCCACATGAGAGCTTTGTCACTAGCAGTTTGTAAGAGTCTGGTTCGGATCCCCAGAGTGCCGGCACGCCACTCTGACGTATGTGCGAAGCCGTGCCGTTGCACTTGTTTTAACTGTGAATTGCCCCCGTGTTGCTCGCTTGCCTTTCTGCGTTGCATGCTTTTACCTGAGCCTGAATCTACAGTCTGCGAGTACAAGTCAGTCCCGTGCCCGTTTTGCGAATCTACGAGCCGGCACGGCTGAAGCGCGTTGCCGCCTGGCATGTTTTACGTGGCATAGCAGTAGAAACGCATGTCGCAGTTCCGCAGCGCTGGAGATCCTCTGCTGTCCGAAAACGCTCACAAATTCACAACACGATCGCGAATTCCCACAGAGGGGCATTTTTCCCTATTTTGTGAAGTTCCCAGCGCCCGTACCCTGTCCCTTTTTAATAACAGTCGAGTGGTAATTTTCCGAATCTGACAGTCCATATACGATTCCAGAGATCAAAGTACAATATAGTCAGTATACAGTCCTCTGTCACTCCCCAGGAATCTCAGGACCTTTCGATGTTCCCGATTTGAAAACCTTGGACGGCTCAACTTTAAAATCGGCTACGCTAGGTGACAAGTAACAGTATGATTTTCATAATTCCATACTGGATATGCATATCGATATCGCTATCGCTTCCACACGACAGTTTCCCTCCAATATGTTAGTCGAGTGAAGAAAGTTCGAATCATCTATCCATTCGAAACCTTTCAAGAAGATTAAGCCAAGAGAGGAGGTTCACATCTTCTTCACAATTCCACAGGCTACTGAGTGGCTCGGCTGCGGTCCACTGTTGGGCCGTTGATAACTCGCGCACTATGAATCCCTCTTGAACAGCTCGCCTGCCTCCCCCGTGAATGGCTTAGAGATGGACTGCCTCGCCGCGGGTTGCGTTGTGTGTCGTCTTCCTGCAGAGCTTCCGTAGCCGAGTACTGAGTACTGTTTCCACGTAAATAACGCATTCACAAGAATAAGTGGGTGAGCACTCGCAGTGCGCATCCAATGGATTAACTTCCTTTGACGCGCTGCGAAGCTGCACACAGCTTGAAAGAGTAGAGGCATTCTCCCAGAATGGCTAGCCTTGGGCTTCCGCTCACGAGACCCCGCAACACCATCTCCTCTGATTCGCGAAACATTTTCGTGATATTTTCACTGTCTGTTGAGAATGGTCAGACGGATGTCGACGGGTTAATGCGTTCGGTACGGGAAAGTCTTGACGACGTGTGCCAGCATGGGGCCAATTCCCAAGAAGGTGCGTCCCTTACGTCGTTGCCTTTTCTGTAGTATCTGAGGTATCATTTTGTACTCAAATATATCTTGTGTTTCGGTCAGGAACAAAGAGGCTTCCGACTTGCGTTGCGTTTTGTTTCCTGGCACCCCCGATCGATCTGGCACGCGTCTTAAGTCAACGCACTCGCGGTGGTGTCCATGGTTGGATGCCGGTCGCGGAGGCACTAGAGGTCTCTGGCACTCTTACAGCGCAGCTCTATGATCAGCATCTAACCCAAGACCAGGCTGTGGAGAAAGCCAATAACGAAAACTCCGCCACGCTCAACGCCGACGGCACGCTTGAACATACACATATGGAAACATCAAGTCACCAACTTGCACAGCGCGGCGCGAAGCTCTTAAGTGCTGTGCCCCATGACAGTCCTCTTGACATTGTACGACTCCTTTTTTTGGTTCCCGAGTGTCCTTCGTTTTGGTGCTTTCCTTGAAATTCCGCTACGGCACCCCCCCATGATCAGTAGCGTCAGCTAGCGTCGGGGTTGATTCAAACTGACGGCGCGCTCAGTGGCGTCCCCTTGCAATGGCATGAAATGAAGTATTTCTGCATACGCAGGTATGGGCTTCGAACTGTTCCCCCAATATGTCCACGCCGACGCCCGACGTTCTTTTAGCCTACTCTATGCTAAAGACCGCCAGAGCTCGACACGGTGGCCTATTGAAGTTGTGTATCACGACGCCCCCGCGCTGCGCGCCAGGGTTCCAGCAGCTCGCCGACGCCCTCGGAGGTCACATATTTGCTCCGAGGAAGAGGGTTTCGGAGAAATGCAAAGGCCACAACCGTTCCCTGGTCGGAGATCCCGCGAGCGAGCCCTCCCAGGCGCATACGAGCGAAGCGCATCCCCTTCTCGACGTTGCCCTTTGCTGGCGAGGAACGCTTTCGATTTGCAGTGCGGACGAGCGTCTACTTCCCTCTTCAGGTTCCGCACTCTTCTCCCACCCGTTGTGTGCGTGATTGCCCTTGTGGTCGCCCGCCTGCCTCGAATGCGCCGGAAAGCCTTCCTAGGCGGTCCCTTAAGCTCAGACGCACACCCGCAGTGGCGTGCGAGGGTGAGGCTTGGCCAGGCGGCGGCCACACCTGCGACTCGGCCACCGTCCCTTAGTCCCTCAGTCACACTGTCCCTCTTCCGCTGTGAACGGTATGTTCCAGAGGGGTCCCCAAAGACGTCGAGGGTGGTTGCTTGATAATACGCGAGGGTGAGCACTCCCAGGCTCCACCTGCACTCGGGAGATGGGGGAGACTGTCCCTCAGACTTGAGCTGGCGGCGGTGGTTTACTGACAGAGGAAGGGGGCGGGGAGCTCATCGTGCAGCGTCCAGTGCGCCTCAGGGAAGGCCGCCAACAGCTCGTGCAGCCGCAGCCGCTCCTCCCGAGATGCTCCTGCAGGGCCTTGCCCTTTCCCTCCTCCCCCAGGTCGCTCTGGCGGCCGCAGGTGCTGCAAGGGCAGGATCTGGCGTCGGACAAAGTGAGAGGCGGCCGCAGCAAGAGTTGGATGCCGCAGCTTGCGTGGCATCGGGCGCCTTTTTAGACCGCGACGCGCCGAAGGACCGCGGCAAGGAGGTCGAGGAGCCCAGCACACGGCCGGCCTCGTGCCTGCAGGTGTTGGAGGTGAGACCAGGGCCTCGGCACAGAACCTCGCCGTTCGCCCTGTGCGTCGACGCGTGTCGTTTTTCAGACGGTGATGCTGGGCTCAAACGCCACAAGGGATCGGGTTGGATCAGGGCATGGTCGGGACAATAAGTGAGCTGGGGGGAGTCGCTGCCCGCTCGGCCGGGTGGATCGACTCGAGGGCAGGTCGCTTGCGGAGTTGCTGAAGGGGATGTTTGATCACTCCGCTGCATTGGCAAGCCGATGACAGAGTCATTCACCAGCCGACACAGAACTTCGGTGAGCGAGACAAGGAGGTGGTGGCTGAGGGTCGGTATCGGCGGTGGCCTTCCCCAGGCGGTGCCTCTGGACATGTTCCCGCACAGCTTGTTGCACGGCGGCGTGCTGTACCGGCTACACACGGAGCCTGGCACGGGCGCCACGTCGGAACAGCTGCGCGCCACCTCCTCCTTTCTCGCCTCTTGGGCCGCGGGCAGCTCCTCGGCAGCGCTCCCTCGGGTCGCCCTCGTGGCGCGCCTCACTCGCCACCCTGCGAGCGGCACCGCCGATTCAACTCTCGACGAGGAGGGGCCCGCGTTGCTTCTCTTCCCCGCCGGCTCTTCCATCCACGCCTGTCCAATCGCATCACGTGCAGAGTCGCAGGGGCTCGCGAGGTTTTGCGCCCCGGAGCCGCTGGTTCCAGGGTCGAAGCGCAAGCGGGTCCTGGCAGACGCGGATAAGGAGACTTTGATGCGGCATCTGGCAGCGTTGCCGACGTTCTCTCAGGCCAGCTCGGGATCGCCCCTGCGCGCGCCTGCCGCGCCGCAGCTCGAGGGCCACGGCGATCTGCGCGCCTTGCAGCAGCAGGCGGTGGCTCTCGCCTGGCAGGGTGCCGGCAGCCCCGCAAGCGACGAGCCGCAGCCCGGCACCTCCGGTGAGTGAAAGTACCCCTGCCCGGCACGGCCTTTTGAGCTGCTTCCTTGAGTTGTTCCCTGCACCTCGGATTGGGGTTGTATGCGGTTGTCCTTAGACAGGCGAAGGTTGGATAGGGGCGCCCAATCACCGTCAAGTCTGAGTCACGTGTCTGTAGTCAGGGATTTTGTGTGTGTGTGTGAGGGCACCGCTTGCTGAGGGCACCGCTTTGTGCAGGGCTCTTGCGTGCTGAGGGCACCGCTTTGTGCAGGGCTCATTCCATTACCCCGCAGAGGGGGCCTAGGATCCCGCATTTTCATATTCGTGTGAAATTGCACAAGTCTCCGGTAGGATACCGGTTTGTCGCGGGGGCCAATCGCGCAACACTTACACCAGTTTCTAAGTGGCTCAGTGTAGCCTTCCGGGCTTTGACTGCCGACACCGAGGGCCTGTGGAAAGAGGTGGTTTCTCAAATCCCAGGTGTGCCGAGAGGTCGCGGGTCTTGGATTATTCAAGATTCGGCGGAGGTTCGGAAGCTGGCTGCGGCATGCAACAGGCCCCGCGGACAGCGTGATGCATCAATGCACGTCTGTGCATTCGATTTCACTTCCATGTACACCACCTTGTGTCTGCAGGATTTGAAGGAACGGCTGTCGGCACTCTTTCGGAGCATTTTTCAAAGAAAATTTAAAAGTTCAAGGGTGAGGTACCTGCTTGTCAGAAAGGATAAGTCCTTTGAGTGGGTTACCAATGAACGGAGGACGGACGGTGAGAGGGAAATGCTCTTTTCGGAGGGTCGGCTTGTTGAGTTATTCTGCGGGTTGGTGGATGGAACATTTGTCGAGTTTGGGGGTGTGATCTTCAGACAAATTGTGGGGATCCCTATGGGGACGAGCTGTGCGGGCTTCATTGCCAACCTCTACTGTTTTACGTATGAGCTTGCGTTCATGCGCAGACTTGTGGAGGCGGGGAATTTTCATGACGCGCACAGGTTTCTTTTCGTTTGTAGATACATTGATGACTTGCTGGCGTTCAATATTCCAGATATGGAAGACTATCTATATCTGAACGAATCCGGCACTGCAGGGATCTATCCCAAACACATTTTGAGTCTATCTTTGGCACATGCGGGTGTGCGTGTCCCTTACATGGACATACTCATCAAGCAAAATAGGCGCAGAGGCCTTATGACTGCCATATATGACAAACGACTCGATGCACAATATGCTGACATCCAGGTCATTAGGTACCCTGCACATGACTCGTACTTGGCCGACAAAGCTAAGTATGGGATTGTCACGAGCCAACTGCATCGGTTTGCTGAGAGATGTGTCCTTTGGCAAGACTTTGTTTACAACATAGCTCTTGTTTTCCACAGGATGACACAAAAGGGTTACCACAGCAGGCGTTTGTGGGGTTTTTTGCGGCGCTTTATGGTGGAGAGGCCCGGTCTGTATGATAGACGAGGTCCGGGTTGCTGGATCTCGCGCGTCAGGCGTAAGCTGGGGGACTTACGTGACGGTGTCATTGTGCCAGGTCCGAATGGGTGGGAGTTCGGGCCATCATAGCCGACCGGGAATACGTCTCGCCATAGGGTTGTGGCATCTTGCTGTTAACGGGGACGGCCACTTGGGTGCTTTGGATGATGGGATGTGGCTGTCCCTGTGGTACCCTTCTGACGGGTACTGCCTCTTTGAGGGCGTCGGGGATTCGTCTGCGGCTGGCTCTTTTTATGTCCAGTGCCTTGGGGCTTTTTCACCTGCCGGGGGACTGGTGGTTGACAGCCACGTTATGGGGTGCTGACATCTCGTTGTGAACGGGGACGGCCACTGGAATGATTTGGATGATGGGATTGTGGCTGTCCCTGTGGTACCCTTCTGACGGGTACTGCCTCTTTGAGGGCGTCGGGGATTCGATTGCGGCTGGCTCTATTTATGTCCAGTGCCTTGAGGCTTTTTCACCTGCCGGGGGACTGGTGGTTGGCAGCCACGTTATGGGGTGCTGACATCTCGTTGTAAACGGGGACGGCCACTGGAATGATTTGGATGATGGGATGTGGCTGTCCCTGTGGTACCCTTCTGACGGGTACTGCCTCTTTGAGGGCGTCGGGGATTCGTCTGCGGCTGGCTCTATTCATGTCCAGTGCCTTGGGGCTTTTTCACCTGCCGGGGGACTGGTGGCTGACAGCCACTTTATGGGGTACTGGCGGATCGCTGTGAAAGGGGACGGCCACTGGAATGATTTGGATGATGGGATGTGGCTGTCCCTGTGGTACCCTTCTGGCGGGTACTGCCTCTTTGAGGGCGTCGGGGATTCGTCTGCGGCTGGCTCTATTTTTGTCCAGTGCCTTGGGGCTTTTTCACCTGCCGGGGGACTGGTGATCGATACCCACTTTATGGGGTACTGGCATCTCGTTGTGAACGGGGACGGCCACTGGAATGATTTGGATGATGGGATGTGGTTGTCCCTGTGGTACCCTTCTGATGGGTACTGCCTCTTTGAGTGCGTCGGGGATTCGTCTACGGCTCGCTTTTTGGGAGTGTCTTGGATTCGTCTGACGCTAGCTCCCTCTCCGTGTACAGTGCTCATGGTTATTACACATGCCGGGGGACTTGTGTTCTTTGACCTTGATATGAAGTACTGGCGGATCGCTGTGAACGGGGACGACCGCCGGGTGGAAGTGGGTTTTGGGAGGCGGTTATCCCCGTGGTGCCATTCTGGCGGGCACTGCCTCTTGGAGAGCTCGGTAGATTCGTCTGTCGTGCTGCGAGGAGAGGCAGAAGGTGGTGATGTACAACTTCTGTGTTCTCCCTTGAATTTTGTGGGGAGCACTTAGGTGCCCGCATGTTTCCTTTTTTTGACATGGGGTGTCCATGCTGTGTGGTGTGACTGCATTCATGGCATAACCATGGACCAACGGGTCCCATCCATCGACCGGGAGCCACTGGGGGGCATGCCAGCAGGGTCCGCTTACTCCGTTACCCAGAGACCAACAATTGTTGGGCGATGATCGGTCACATCGTTTCATCTTTCCATGCTGCTTTGCATCAGTGTTGGGAACATGTATGAGTTTGTGGTATCTTGTCACGGCCCCGCCCTGCTCCTGATTTGCTTCTCACATCCACTGGGATGATGGTGGGCTGGCTTTTGTTGGCCGATCTCATGCCGTTCAGTGTGGTAGCTCGCCTTTGCTCCCTCCCTTTCTTCCCACACTCGCCCCTCCCTTCCCACCACTTTCTCCCTCGGCTCTCTCCCCTTTACCTAAATGGCACTTCCGATAGGCACTGCCCATGCGGCCCGTGCGAGTGAGCATAAAAAGTCCGGCAAGTGGTAGATTCCATCTGTCAATGAGCTCATCCCCCCCGTAACCCGAGCACCTGCTGTGCCCGGACCCTCCCCCAGCGAGCAAAGTCAGGTCTGCCCCAAAGGCATCAGGTATAGGTTGCACTGCGAGGAGAAAGTTCCAATAAGTTGCGCCCTGCGCCTTGCCTCTTGTATTAACGCGGATGTAGGGCTTTGCGGGGAGCGGCGCAGGTGGAGCACAAACGTGCATGGAGAAAGAGATGGACAGGTGATGCCCCCACTCTGCTGGCGGGTGGTGCCCCTTTTGTAGATTGGGAAGTGGTGGTGCAAATGTGCTGGCCCCTTTTGTAGGGTAAGAAGTTGTGCCCCCCTCTTGTAGGTAGGAAGTGGTGGTGTCGGCGAGGCCTTGGGTCGTTGTTGGTGGACATCACGGATGTGGTGCCAAATCGGAAGTGGGAGCATGAATGGAGCGGCCTCCAGCGATGAATGGAGCAAGAGACCCACGCGGAGATCATGTCCACAGTGTGGGCAGTACGCCGCCGGGAGCTGAGTGCGAATGGGTGAGGCGTACAGATGGCTGGCGTGGAGCAGCAAGGGGGGCGCAAGGGGCCGGACCCTCTACACCACCACGGAAATGCGGCTCTTGAATGCCATGCGGCACCGCGAGCAGCATGCCTTCAAGGCCAACCCCCTGGCGCTCGACGTTTTCGGTGCCGATGTCCCACCAGGTGAAGCTAAGGCCGCCGCCCTTTGCTGCAGTGGGATGATGTGCACTGCTAGGCGATGTGGGCTGAGGCCTCCATGGCAGAATATCTCCCTTGTTGGACGCAGAAGCGCACAGCCCACCGGCCCGAGCTATGGCGATCCATGTCGTCCCAATCGAGCCGCATTCTGCACAAGGAGGACAGGCGAGGGGGGCGCTCGGGAGGATAAGGCCGGCCGATAAGTTTGATTTGTGGGGAGGCGTGGGGGGTTGGCACAGCAAAACGCCGCGTCAAGAAGCATACTGCGTACGAACTTGCAGAGCTCGAGAAAGCTGTCCGGTGGCACAACTTCCCTCCTCCCTCCCATACCTTTCCCCGCGTTTGCCCTCCACTGTTGCTGCGCAATGAGCTTGGAGGAGCCTTTGCCTTCGTGCTGCAATAGGCTTGCGACAGGCGTGGCACCACATCATTTGATTCTTCGCAGCATTGCATCACTCTAGAAATCTCCTTGTTTGGTTCGGTTACCCAACTGGCCTGGGCAAGGACTCACATCACTCCATGGGCATCGGTGTGTCTTGGGCGAGGTGCTTCAGGGTGGACAAGAGGTGTCGCGGCGCCGGGCTGGTGCAGAAGCGGGCCGGTGCCGGTGCCGACGCCGGCCCTGTGGCGCAATACATCTCATCAAGGAGGCTCGGTTGCGAGGTGGGAACGCCCTGGGTCGTTGCGCCTGTGTTCTACTTCTTCATATCACGGTGGTATGCATTGCCTCGGTGTGGCATCACGCTATGCTCCGCCCATTGCGGTGCTGCGCCCATTGCACGGTGCTCCACCCATTGCACGGTGCTCCACCCATTTGCAGGTGCTCCGCCCGTGTGCGGTGCTCCGCCCATTGCACGGTGCTCCACCCATTGCACGGTGCACCGCCCATTGCACGGTGCTCCGCCCATTGCACGGTGCACCGCCCATTGCACGGTGCTCCGCCCATTGCACGGTGCTCCGCCCATTGCACGGTGCACCGCCCATTGCACGGTGCTCCGCCCATTGTACGGTGCACCGCCCATGTCCATTCTCATATGAACGGGCAGTCGATGAGAGCAGGCGGCCACAAAGGTGAGGCCACAGGTATGACAAGACGCTTGGTGTTACCATGCGGCAAGATGAGGCAGCCGGCATGAGCTCGCGACTGGCAGCGCAGTAGAGCTCTGCCTTGAGCCGCCGAGCGTCAGGGCAACGCTTGTAGGCTCTGGGAACATGGAGTTGGCCACCCACTGAGGCGGAGATGGGAATGGGTGCATGCTTTATTCAGTGACACATGTGGCGCAAGCGGGAAAGTGGCGGAGAAGAAGCGCGAGCGCAGCATGACGCCGTCTTTCACCGGCCGCCGCCGCAGCAGGAGCCCCCACGAAGGTGAGTGACCCCCAGATGCTGCTTCCCTCAGCGGGGGGGCTCGAGGAGACCCTAGAGAAGTGCTCAGTATTCACACTCAGGGCTCTAGGCAGTTTGGATCACAAACGAGATACCTGGGTAGATTGTAGGGTGGGATGTGAGTGCAGATGGGGTTGCTGGGTGGCAGGTGGCGCGTCCGTAAGAGGTGGCACGAGCAAGAATGAGAGCGCAGAGCACCGGCAAATGCGAAAGGTGGCTCAGATGAAGAAGAAGGTGAAGACCGCCCTGCAGCAGTACATGGAGGCGACAGAGGGCAACGAGCGCCTAGGGAGCGTTCTGCGGGATGCGTTTGTTGCCGCTGTGGAGCTCGCCTTCGAGCACACAAAGAAAGCGAATACACTGCCACACGGCAGTCAGGATTGCAAGTGCGACGTCATGGCATGGCTGTTCTTCACGCCTCTGACCAAGGCATGCGCCCACCTCTTCCTTGTGAAAGGTTGGGCTGTGGCATCTTCCTCTTCCGCTGCAAATGGCTTCGAAGCCGCCTCTTCCTGGTCTCAAAATCCCGCGCCGCCTCTACCTGGTCTCAAAATTCCGCCCCGCCTCTTC
>LGRX02016267.1:0-22581 GCA_001247695.2 Cymbomonas tetramitiformis
TGCAGATGAGACGATGATGGAAACTCGAAACGTAATTTTCCTACATGGACCACACAAGAACGAAATGGTTAGAACTCCAAGCCTAAAGAAAAGGAAAGATCGGACGTCCAAACAAAGAGGGTGAAAAGAAGATAGAAAGCACACCTTTATTGTGTGGCATCCCGGGTTTTCACCGAGACCTCAGCTTGAGCTTTTTCTTCAGGCCCTGAATAAAAGTTCACTGCCTTAACAAGTTGTTGAGGGCCTTAACAAACAGTTCAAGGATCATTCTTTGGTAAAAAGAAACATACCTTTGTAGAAGAGATAGATGATGGAAACTCGAAACGTAATTTTCCTACATGGAGCACGCAAGAACGAAAAGGTTAGAACTCCAAGCCTAAAGAAAAGGAAAGATCGGACGTCCAAACAAAGAGGGTGAAAAGAAGATAGAAAGCACACCTTTATTGTGTGGCATCCCGGGTTTTAACCGAGACCTCCAAACCGCAGTTTGGCGCTCTGTTTGAGCTAATGCCACTTTCGCAATGCAAACTGAAAAAAACTGTCCTCAAAAAGATAGGGTTGCGAAGAGATCACCCATCTCTTCGAAAAGTTAACCAAAGGAAGTGATGAAAATACTTACATGGGGTAGTTTTCCGCGAGGAAAACGCTCATGAAGTCAAAATAGTCGTGAAAATAGCGGTTTTCCCGCTATCGAAGGGTCTGAAACCCTGCGAATCTTTCAAAAAGGAGAAGGTAAGTAAACGAGTGTCGTTGAACACTCTTCTATTGTGTGGCATCCCGGGTTTTAACCGAGACCTCCAAACCGCAGTTTGGCGCTCTGTTTGAGCTAATGCCACGTTCGCAATGCAAACTGAAAAAAACTGTCCTCAAAAAGATAGGGTTGCGAAGAGATCACCCATCTCTTCGAAAAGTTAACCAAAGGAAGTGATGAAAATACTTTCATGGGGTAGTTTTCCGCGAGGAAAACGCTCGTGAAGTCAAAATAGTCGTGAAAATAGCGGTTTTCCCGCTATCGAAGGGTCTGAAAACCTGCGAATCTTTCAAAAAGGAGAAGGTAAGTAAACGAGTGTCGTTGAACACTCTTCTATTGTGTGGCATCCCGGGTTTTAACCGAGACCTCCAAACCGCAGTTTGGCGCTCTGTTTGAGCTAATGCCACGTTCGCAATGCAAACTGAAAAAACTGTCGTCAAAAAGATAGGGTTGCGAAGAGATCACCCATCTCCTCGAAAGTTAACCAAATGAAGTGATGAAAATACTTAAATGGGGTAGATTTCCGCGAGGAAGACGCCGGTAAAGTCCAAACCGCCGTCAGAATAGCAGTTTTTCCGCTATCGAAGGGTCTGCCGATCTGTGAATTTGTGAACAAGAGAAACTTCGAGTGCAAACGCGTATGATTAAGCGTAGCTAGAAAATTGTCATGTTACCATACAATATAACGGAAATAAAATACAAAACAACTGTTAGAAGATCGTAGTGCACCATCTCGTCGAAACTTCCCAAAGCCAAAGAGCGTTCCAAGCGCTAGCGTAAAACTCTTCTAGAGTGGCCCACAACAAGGCGTGGACATTCTGAAACAAAATATTGTTACCAAATAAAATAAAATACTGCGCTAGAGCTGCTTTAAAATGCCCCAAAGGGGTTATTTCACCGCTTACTTGAAGCGCGGTCAAGTCCGAAGTGTTTCGAAAATTCAGGGGGCGCTCCACTATAAAGTTAATTTATATAGGGGGTACGTGAACGTACAGGTGGGGAAAAAATAAACCCCCCCCTGAGTATCCATCATCCGCATCATCATCATGTGAAGAGTGAGAGACCCGCGACAAATAGAGGCGGCCAAGGGGGGGGGGAGGAGGAGGGGGTTGGTAATTATGGGGCTCCGCCCCAGACCCCCCCTTCATTTTTCTCTGATGACCTGAATTACATTATTAACGCCGTGTGAAGTCATATGTTGTCATTTATGCATGAACTGCATGTAATGTAAGGCTCGCTGGGGCTCCGCCCCCCAGACCCCCCCCCTTCATTATTCACTGATGACCTGGGTTAAATATAATTAAAATTTAATTATTACCGCACTGTGAAGTCATACCTTGTCATTCATGGATGACCTTTATATTTATATTTAATTTTATTTATACTGTCGTGTCGTGTCGTGTCGTGTCGTGTCGTGTCGTGTCGTGTCGTGTCGTGTCGTGTGTACAGTGACACACTGAGTCGTGTGTCACAGCTCACTGTGTCGTGTGTCACAGCTCTACTCTGTGTCGTGTACAGCGTACAGTGTACAGCCTACGATTCTGGCTTCATTTTTTCGCACTGTTAAGGGGAATTCGACAATGACACAGTGTTAAGAGCCACTGAATTTTCGGAATCCGTTCACACATTTCTCAGATTTGAAGAATGAAGACGTAAAAAAAACTGAGACAGAAATCGTGTCGTGTCGTGTCGTGTCGTGTCGTGTCGTGTCGTGTCGTGTGTACAGTGACACACTGAGTCGTGTGTCACAGCTCACTGTGTCGTGTGTCACAGCTCTACTCTGTGTCGTGTACAGCGTACAGTGTACAGCCTACGATTCTGGCTTCATTTTTCACAGTGTTAAGAGCCACTGAATTTTCGGAATCCGTTAACACATTTCTCAGATTTGAAGAATGAAGACGTAAAAAAAACTGAGACAGAAATCGTGTCGTGTCGTGTCGTGTCGTGTCGTGTCGTGTCGTGTCGTGTCGTGTCGTGTGTACAGTGACACACTGAGTCGTGTGTCACAGCTCACTGTGTCGTGTGTCACAGCTCTACTCTGTGTCGTGTACAGCGTACAGTGTACAGCCTACGATTCTGGCTTCATGATTTCGACAATGACACAGTGTTAACAGACACTGAATCCGTTCACGCATTTCTCAGATTTGAAGAATGAAGACGTAAAAAAAACTGAGACAGAAATCGTGTACAGCGTACCGTGTCACAGTGTCTGGCTTCATGATTTCGACAATGACACAGTGTTAACAGACACTGAATTATATTTCCCGATTTTTCAAAAGAGGGGGATCTTCGATTCCATCTCCGATTTTTTCCCCAATATTTTAAAGAGAAAATCGTGTGATGGTTGTATAATTTCATGACACTGCCTCTGCCCCCTGAACTTTTCATCGTAAGTAGCCCACCAACTGCCGGAACTACTGCATCCCCTCAACTACTGCCTCGTTCTCGTGCTTGCGCGCACAGTGCGAAAATAGGAAGAGCCAATCAGGCGCCCCTCTATACAATTCTTCCACAGTGAACAAGTTTTTCATGATAACGGTCTCACTCCGGTCAGCAAAAGTGAGCTTTCTACCGTCCAGAGAGGCACTGCTATGGTCCAAGACGTGTCGCCATCTACTTTGGCATGACTCTTCCTGCTTTGCTAGTTGCAACCTTTCCCTGATCATAATATGTTGGGCACTTAAGGTTTCAAAAGAAGCAAAAGGAATGTGGGCCGCTGCTTCACTCGCCCACTGCTTGCGCCCACTGCGTTAATGGAACGCAAGTCCTCAAGTGAGTCCGTCCCATTGCACAAGCGGACTAGGGAAAAACACCCTTCCATCATTGCTACTCGCTCTCTACGGGTCGGGCTTGACCTCTCAGCTGTGTGCTCGTGCACAAAGCGAGAAACCATGTGTTCGTGCACAATGGCACACCACTTTCTCAACTTAAAATCCAACAAGTACTTGAAAGCCACTGCAGGCGACCTCCTATGAGAAGCATGGATGTTCGCACTCAGGGCGAGTCTGAGTCTCTTCCTGTGAAAACTACCAGTTTCTAACTCGCTTCTCAAGTTGTGCAACATTGGGAATGAGCTTGGGACAATGCCTTTATCGAAATGTTCCTCTGGCGTAGTGTCCAGAAGATGAATCAACGCATCCTCTTTGCGCATAACCTCCCAAGGAAGGGTATTCATTGTCTGTTGCACGAGGGAGACATCCTTCACATGATCCAAAAGATCAGTAACCCCCACTAGCAAGAAACCAAAAGCAAACTCATGAAGCTTTGCTAGGTGTGTGTTTGCCTGGTCCTTTTACTCTGTCTTTGTACCCGGATCAGAGATGGTGTTTTCTAATTTCAATACCATAGAAGGCCAGGTCCTAACGATTTTTTTGTACACCATCCGCTCAGCTTGAGCAAACCTGGTGTCACAGTGCTGTTGTGGGGAGTATGCCCGTTGATTGAGAGATTTGGCGGCTTCCAACAGTTTTTTATACTGTTTCCCGTGTGACAACTTGGACAAAATTTGCGCCGTGAAATCGGACAAGTCCTTGTACCATGTCAAGACAATATCACAACGCACGTCTTCTAACACCAACTCTAACTTGTGGGTCCCATCCCAAGCAAACATCAACCAAGCAGAGCTTTTGCTAGACAATCGCTCCGACATTTCGGTGTGCACACCGAGTCCAAAATACGAACTGGCCGTCGAAAGCCCCACCTGTTAGTTGCTGCCTAATCATCTCTGGTGTGAACCGAAATTGTTTACTGAGCACAGTGGTGACGAGAATCCCTACATTCTGGGAAAATCAGAAGACGCGTCTTCTGAACGTCTTCTGAACGTCTTCCGAGACGTCTTCTGGACGTCTTCTGGGGTCCATGCTAGAAAAGCAGTTTCTGGCAGTGAGACGTGCGTGCAAGAGATGAACCGAAAGCCACGAGAATAACATTAGATGGAATATAAGGTTATTCTCTAGGAACTGGCACGTGTGACGCACCAAAGGTGACAGACCGGGATATCGATATCGAGGTCGATCTCGACTGTCGATACCGATATTCCAGCACGCCACCTCACCTGAGGTGGGACACACAAGCTAGTGACAGTGACAAACACACCACCCTGACTAGTTAAGTGTTAAGGCTCCAAGCCTGAATAGTTATCTAGTCAGCAGCATGTCACAGTTCGGAATGCTAACACACAAGATCACAAGTAAGCATATAGTGCGTGCTATAGTGACAACTAGGTAAATAATTGCTGAGTGGCTAAGTTTCAATCTTCAAAATCTGCCCGTCGAGTGGACGTCTGAACGGTAAAAAGTCTGCTGATTCCCATAAATTCAGAGCACGCTCGTGTTCGGTCTTGCACTCAAATCTCTGATGTCCTCAAGCAATTCAGAGCACGCTCGTGTCTGAATTCTGAATCCTGCTGGCGAGTGGTACTAGTAGAATTTCCGAAATAAATGTTGTTACCAAAAATTGCCCTCCTCTTGGGTCTTACAACGGTGCACATCGAATCACATAGAATAATATTGTGCCGGATCCAACCAGAAATAAATAGAGCCGCCGCCAGCTAGTGTCGTGAGTAAATCAACTGAAACAGAGAAATAAAGTGCAGCCGACAAGTGTCGTGAGTAAATCAACAATTAAAAGAGAGAGAATGCCGCTGCGCCCGGATACGTCGCAGACATGACGCGCGCCTCCCCCCCCGAAATCGATAGTCAGTGGGGCTACAGTACCCTGGTGTACAATTTACATCTGGGTTCAGTTGGCTCACACGAATACATGGATGGCTACTGCCCGCCGATACTTGTAACAGTATTGAAATCGTATTCAATACTGTTACAAGTATTGAATTTCAATAATTTTTTTCAGGCATCCCCGGTGGTCCACTGGTGCTACCCCGCATATCCGGGCACAATTATGACCACAATTTAGTTACCATATGCGCCAATGGTCGATATTTCACTTGTAGGCTTCTGAATAAATGCATAATGTCATAGGGGTAGTGATTTTCTTGATTGCCCAATTCACAAAGGTCTGTCAATTGGCATGATATTTTCAATAATTTTTTAGAAACCCACCACACCGCCGAATCACGCGCGTAAGCATGCAAATTGAAGGTATACACGATACCCAATCATGTTTAGGTCATACGGCCCGTTAGCATCTGGTAATTGGTTCCATAAAGATGCGACGAATGCATCCATATATGCCATGTGCATAACCTGATATATTCCAAGCGATCCAACGTGATACAAGTAGATAGCATGCTCGTAATCGTTCCAATGGGTGCCCAAGCACCGTGCATCGCCCAAATATGATTCAAAATGATATTTTGGACTGTAACCAGCATTGAACGGGGCCTATACGTTGTCGGGGATGCATGGTTGAGTGTCGAACATGCGCTAAGACCTCACAGTCGGCACAGGTGTACGCGTACGCAAGTAGCATGCTAGGAATCACCCCAACGGGCGCCCTAGCGCCATATATCGCAAGGGCGTGATTTGATATGATAATCCGGACTACGAGACGTATCGAGTTGGGCATGGTTGATATTGGAGGTGCACGATTGAGTGTCGGGGACGAGATGCTAGGGCCTGGTAGACTGAGTACCAATACGCATACACAAGTAGCATGCTCGTAATCGTTCCAATGGGTGCCCAAGCACCGTGCATCGCCCAAATATGATTCAAAATGATATTTTTGACTATAACCAGCATTGAACGGGGCCTATACGTTGTCGGGGATGCATCGTTGAGTGTCGAACATGCGCTAAGACCTCACAGTCGGCACAGGTGTACGCGTACGCAAGTAGCATGCTAGGAATCACCCTAACGGGCGCCCTAGCGCCATATATCGCAAGGGCGTGATTTGATATGATAATCCGGAGTACGAGACGTATCGAGTTGGGCATGGTTGATATTGGAGGTGCACGATTGAGTGTCGGGGACGAGATGCTAGGGCCTGGTAGACTGAGTACCAATACGCATACACAAGTAGCATGCTCGTAATCGTTCCAATGGGTGCCCAAGCACCGTGCATCGCCCAAATATGATTCAAAATGATATTTTTGACTATAACCAGCATTGAACGGGGCCTATACGTTGTCGGGGATGCATCGTTGAGTGTCGAACATGCGCTAAGACCTCACAGTCGGCACAGGTGTACGCGTACGCGAGTAGCATGCTAGGAATCACCCTAACGGGCGCCCTAGCGCCATATATCGCAAGGGCATGATTTGATATGATAATTCGGACTACGAGACGTATCGAGTTGGGCATGGTTGATATTGGAGGTGCACGATTGAGTGTCGGGGACGAGATGCTAGGGCCTGATAGACTGAATACCAGTACGCATACACAAGTAGCATGCCCGTAATCAATCCAACGGGTGCCCAAGCGCCGTGCATCGCCCAAATATGATTCAAAATAGTATATCCGACTACGAGAAACTAATTTTGTAGCATCATGCAGCGGGAAATAATTTTGGGAGAATTTAGCGTGTGAGTGGGTCTAGCAGATGAGCTGTAATTGATCCTGGCTGGACTTTTGGGTGTTTGCCTCCATTAATATGCCGGATATTCATATTAGAGTGTCCTGTGAGGCATATGGATGTAATATAACACTTTATAGGTCACATGGTTCCAAGTATCGAGGAAGTTGTGGCTGGTTTGGGTTTGGGTGCGGGTGCGGGTGGAAATGGCATATTTGGGCGCTTACATGCCACCACACCTGACAATATGAATGACACCATTACTGCATCCTGTGACTATGGATAGGCCATGAGCAATTAACCTGACCAAGTATACATATATATCGAATTTTAGAAGGCTTCGTGGCCATCATACCATGACTTAAGTGCTTATGGCACACGTTTGCGCGGAGGCAATTCAATAATTTTCGTCCTTAAAAAAAGCGAATTTCGTATTTTTGGCGGGTGTGGGTCATGTTCCATCACCGAGCGGGCCCTAATTCATATCAATAACGCAAGTGACTTGCTAGATATCTTCAATACTATCCAATATCGAAACATGATGGTTGGTTTGACCTCCAAGGCCTCGCATGAGGGTCTCTCAAGGGTTCTAATGTTCAATACTTGTAACAGTATTGAGCAAAATAATTTATTTTCTGGCATTTTACCCCCCGAAAGCGCGCTCAAAGTAGACCACCTTAAACTTGATGATTGCATGTATGCATGTTTTCAGAAATTCAAAAGGGTCATAAATGAATTTTTAAAGATGTGCTTTGACCTATATGACCAAGTTTAATGCCGGTTACATCCGTTTTGCTTCGATACTTGTAACAGTATTGAAACACCGGGTAGTAGCCATGGACCGTGGCATGAACTCTTACAATACGTGTGCCACGTCGGTCGTTCGCGAGCTCTGACTTCATTGTTGTCGCTATGACATCCTTCATTCGACATGCAGACGTTTGGCCAACTCAGTCGCGAATATAATTTTCTGATCTGAAACGAACCATCTCGATTGGACCCGGTTGGCCCGCCTAGGAATATTGAATTTCGATGGAAAGATCTTTGTTGTAACGGAAGATGGCTTATCGATGAGGTGGAATTGTTCCGGGGAGATGGCGTTCGCATTGAAGGAAATAATGATGATAAATCAGACAAAAGCAATAAATCGTGAGCCCTGAGATCAATCATAGTAAAATCGAAGCGTGAACCTTCCTTCTTATCGGCCGATCGATTTGAATTTGTATTTGAACTTCGTATGCAATGAAGTAAAATTTTCATACCTCGCTTTTGGTCTGCATCTAGGTGTTCACAGATTCTACGCACGTAAGTACGCTGAGCATCCACTCTCCGTCCGTCTCCATGCGAAGTGAGTGTCCGGTCATCTGCGTGCGTGGTTCTCACACACTCACTCTTGATGCCGGTGGGCCTGTGGCCTCCGCGCTCGAGAGAGTCCTATCACACTCATTAGTGGTCCTCGCACTCTCTCTCTCTCTTGATGCTGGTGGGCCTGTGGCCTCCGCGCTCGAGAAATTACCACGCATCACACTCACTTCTCACACACTCTCTCTTGATGCTGGTGGGCCTATGGCCTCCGCGCTCGAGAGAGTCCTATCACACTCTCGTTTGTGGTCCTCGCACTCTCTCTTGATGTTGGTGGGCCTGTGGCCTCCGCGCTCGAGAAAGTACTGCGTATCACGACACTCACTTCTCACACACACTCTCTTGATGCTGGTGGGCCTGTGGCCTCCGCGCTCGATAAAGTCCTGCGTATCACACTCACTTCTCTCAGACACTCTCTTGATGCTGGTGGGCCTATGGCCTCCGCGCTCGAGAAAGCACTGCGTATCTCACTTACTTCTCATACACTCGCTCTCTCTTGATGCTGGTGGGCCTGTGGCCTCCGCGCTCGAGAGAGTCCTATCACACTCATTAGTGGTCCTCGCACTCTCTCTCTCTCTCTCGATGCTGGTGGGCCTGTGGCCTCCGCGCTCGAGAAATTACCACGCATCACGCTCACTTCTCACACACTCTCTCTTGATGCTGGTGGGCCTATGGCCTCCGCGCTCGAGAAAGCACTGCGTATCTCACTTACTTCTCACACACTCTCTCTTGATGCTGGTGGGCCTGTGGCCTCCGCTCTCGAGAAAGACTGCGTATCACACTCACTTCTATCACACACTCTCTTGATGCTGGTGGGCCTGTGGCCTCCGCTCTCGAGAAAGACTGCGTATCACACTCACTTCTATCACACTCTCTCTTGATATCTGATTCGTGCGGACACTTGGCGCTCCCAGCGCGATGAGCCTGTGTTTGTCGTGGAGCTTTTTGGGCGCAGGTATGGCAAAGCGGGGGAAGAATTCCAACGACCGAAGACAGCGGAAGAGACACTATCGAAGATTCGTGTGTGAGCCGACTGTGCCCTTGCCCCAAGCCGTCCCTCCAGGCACTGCGTCACCGGAACATGCGGATATTTTATCTGCTGACACTCGCGGAACCACATTGCCCAACAAAGAGCTTAGCATAGTGCCTGACTGCATGCGTGAATGTTTAGACAGCGAGGTCGGGGAGAGCTTGTGCTAGGACAACACACGGTGTCATGCGCGGATGACTCAGCAATGTCATACATGCCAGTAGTGTCATACGCGCCTTACAGCATTAGCGCCCGAGACCCCTGTTGAGGAAGAGACCCCCCTTATATGGGAGTACACAGTACTACTGTACTGTGTAATAATGTGTCATGAAGAATACTGGCATATGATAATGCAGTACAAGCATATGATAGGTTGATGAGACTTGGCCATGCTGACTAGGATTACCTCAGAGAGCTGAGTGAATAAGTAATGGCCAAGGCCAAAGAAACAGTTGAGATTTCTAGAGTAAAACAGCCGCATGGCAAAAGTCAAATAATACCTAATTCTTACCTGCAAGTATATGTAGTAAGTCAGGACATAGATCCTAAGAGTGACATAGCTCACTATGACCTTATAAAGCATAATATAGAACCTTGCTTTATATGAGTCCCATCACAAGTAGTTGCAGTGTCTGTTATGTGAGGAGGGTTACAGCTGCCTCCCACAAAATGGTATCAGTGTGCTACGCACCACCACCACCACCGCCGCTTCCACAAAATTTTTCTGCTTTGAAATTGTGAATCTTCCGCCAAATTTACGTGTGCCTCAGTTTTTCGAATGGAATTTGGGCTCTCGAGTTACTGGCGCGTTGCATAACTCTGGGTCAACACTGGCCAGAAACGTCGTTTGCAACTTCCTTCAGCGAGATGACTTGTGGCGCTATCGAGAATTGTTCTTCAAGTTACTTGTGGAAACGTAATCTTTCTTCGCGAGTTGCTTCGTAATGGTTTCTTCGTGCACTTGCGCGTGCTTTGCAGTCTTGGCTGCTGTGAGTTCCTAGTGCGCACGCAGTTCTTCACTCGAATGTTCGCAATGGCGTTTGTTCCTCAGCAACAAATGTTCTTAGAATTGTCAATTGCAGCGTATACTCTCTTCGCGCCGTGATCTGTGATGGAAAATTTCGGCTCGCCATGGGAGGCCTCCTACTGTGGCACAGTGTGCCACAAATAAAGTAGCCCAGAGCTATCTTTCGTCTGGCGTTCGCTCTGCGCCTGGGACTCGCAAATTACCTTTACAAATTATGGCAATTTTTGCGGGTGCTGCTTAAATTCGAGTTTGGGAATGGTCGAAATTGTGCTTCTGGCCGCTGGCCCTGTGTTCGCACTCTGACGCGCTGGTCGACGACTCGTCGTTTTCCTGACTCGCTGGCAGTTTTGCGCCGTTAATTCTTCTCGGGAATTGTACCAATTGGTCAGCGTTTTCCGCGAGATCTTCGTCTACACTACCCTCTGCGATTGGGATGTGTGCGCAATGTTCTTCTTTGGCTCGGAATTGGCGTGATGCAACTTCGGATTAGCGCTATTCCGCTGGCGTGCGTGTTCTTCGTCGGGTGTCTTTGCGACTGAGTGGGATTACGCAAATTTATGCTGTGGAATTCGAAAATGTTCTCTGAATGGGCAGATGCGACTTGCTTTCTTTGCCCTTGAGCTCTGCAGCGCTCTAGCGTTCTTAGCAGTGGCTGACCCTGAGTGGTATCGCGCAGCAGCGTTACTTTGACTTCCGTGGGCCGATCGTTCCCCAATTTTGCTCAATTTGTTTTCGTCTTGCCTCTTCGAGTTCGCTGGGAAACTTCAATTGGGATAGGTCTCGGAGGAGCTTCTAGCTCTAGCCGAAGATCGTCCTGCGGGTGCAACTCCTACTGGGCAACGTCTGGGCTCCCCGGAGTACACTGGCTGCAGGTTGTGCCAAAGCAAAGAGCACTATGCTCGAGAGTGCCCACAGGCTGCTCTTCGTAAGAAGGAGTGGGCCAAAGCACTTCTGGCTGAAACCTTGGACATGATCACGCACGAAGTGGAAACGGATGAATACTGCGACGTGCTCAACGCGGTGTTGCCAAAGGAACTAATGGATTTTGCCGCGGAGGACTCCCTCGAGCTCGGAGTACCCTCCAAGTCCTAATGAGCTCGGGCTGTGGTACCCCACATCCCCGCGATGAGCCCCCCTCCTACCTCTCGGAGCAACAGTTGCGGGAAAAGTGGAGAAGAGCCCGTCGACGTCAAAGGCGGAGTGCTCCTGGCACAGGATACCTAGACTCCGATGAGCTCAACATGCTACCCTCGCGGGCGATGACCAGCCCTCCTCCCGCGCCGGAGCGTCAAGTGGTCGAAGCTCGTCTTCACAAGGAAGCCAAGTCTCCAGTGTGTACGAGCGAGGACCTCTCAGACGACTCCCAGCACGTTGGGAAACGGCACCGACGTACCCTAAAGGTGACCAAGAGCTACCGCGTGCACTTGGAGCCAACGGGCCAACCATTGCAAGGTTGGCAATTTCGAGCCGTCCGAGGGCAAGGGACGAGCGCTCTACGCTCCAAGGTGGGCACACGGGGCTTGAGGTCCTCCATCAAGGCTCTGGAAACGGACCTTGCACCGCCCCGTACACCTCCGCGGAGCACGAGCCCACCGCTTTGGAGAGCCGGGCATCGACGCAGCCGAGGACCCACGCGGTCACCAACGCACAGCGCGGTTACCACCAACAAGCGAGAAGCTCGAGCTCGATCACCCTTACCCGCAGCCCTTAGCAAACTTAAAAGGCTGCAAGAATACCGACGACGACGTCAAGACATCCAGCTTGGGCGTCGACCTCGTACGCCCTCACCTAACGACAACACGACTGTCGAGGCAACCTCAACCACACGGAGTGACCGCCCCCGACCATGGTTGTCACCGACCCATGCAGCTCGAGCTGAAGGAGCTCCAAGGAGGAGGTGGCTCAGTGGGCTGGAGAAGGTTCGCCAACGGGAGAAGCTTAAGCGGGATTACGCCAGTGGCCTCCCATATTTGGAGCGGGACTCTCCTATAGACGAAGAGCTACTGCACATCTTAGCCAAGGAACAAGCGCAAGAGGAAGTAGAAGAAGGACTCCTCCAGTACGCAAGTGACTTGGCGACGAATGACATGGCGCGAGCGGCGAAGGACAAGGTCATCCAAGTGGCCTTGTACCCACCTGATTACCCACCCAGGGATCTGGTGCAGACAGCCACCGCTCAAGGGCTCTTGGCCGATGCAGGCACCTACGAGTTACCATGGGACTCTGACATGGACGACCCTCTTGATCTAGGCGACCTTCATGCCAAGGACGACCCCATCGAGTGCCAGCTCAACAGCATCACCGACAGTGGGGACATGAGCCCTGGTTGGAGTGATCTCTTGGCGGCTGTATCAACATCGCGAGCACCACCTCGACAGATCAACAATTCCAAGGCCCCCACCTTGTTGTTGTTCTGGGCGTACGTGAACGGTCGCCGTGTAAAGGTGCTGGTGGACACTGGGTGCTCCACCAACATTATCTCGGATAAGACTGTACGCAGCATTCCCTCCTTGACGCCTCGACCTCACGAAAACCCCATGCGAGTGCGAGTAGCCGACGGCGCGTCGTACGATGTCAACACGTGCGTCCGCCCTCGACTGCAAGCGGAGACCACCAAGGGGTTGTACGTCAAGCAATTGGAGCTCAGAGTGATGCCATTGATCTTTGCGTGGATATCATCCTTGGAGGACCTTGGCTAGCCTCCCACTCCCCAGTCACCCTGGATTACTCCCGATGGGGTTCCATCCGGTTTGGTTCTGGAAGCAAGAGAGTGGTCATTACAGGCTGCTCGCCGGGAACGCCAGACCCCTCAAGACCCAAGGATAAGGCCATGGCGCTGGTACAAGGAGTCTTGTTGGACCCCAAAAGGGTACGCAAGGACCTTCGAGCCCTCCAATCTAAGGATGAGTGTGCCTTCGTGGTGTACCTGGCGCCCGACGGCACCTTCGGGGCGGTCGCCTGTAACGAAGATGCCGACGCCGAGACCAACACCAAGCCCAAGGACGCTTCGTCCGAGCATCGCGTCACGTCTAGCTCTGAGCAGCAAGACGCCCAAGTCGCGGGCGCCATGGACTCCTCCCAAGCGGATCTGGGTGAAACGGACGCGCCTGCGCTGATGTCCGCGTCAGACACCGACTCCGAAGCCGAGGACGCTCTACTCCTCCGGGAATCTGTGCGGCCCAGCCCAGGCACCAGTGACGAGGACCACTTGGATAAGGTTTACGCAACAGTGGAGTCCACCCGCCCACAAAACTTTGACGTGGTCGCTCTGGAGGGTGCTGTTGGTCCCCCCGCGGACAACGCGCCATCCAACAACCTACATCTCGGGTTCTTCCAGAGCAAGCGGGAAGCTTTGGGAGCATTCGCTCTATTACCTGAGCACGTACGTGCCCAGGCAATCGACGACCATGCGCAAGGGAAACCACCCACCTGGCATGGCGAAGCCGCAGCCGCGCTGGAGCAGGGAAGGCGCTTACTCCGCGAACGTCGGCCGCGGCGCAAGCGTGTGCGCTGGAGCGACGAGAAGCCCCATATGAAAGGTTTATCTCAAGAGCAGGCCGCTCCAGTGGCTGAGGAATCACCGTCACCGCCGCCCAAGCCCCACGCCATGAAAGAGGAGGAGCCGGACGAGATTGACGAGACAGTGTCCCCAGAGATATGGCAACAGCTGCGCGACCTTGAGGAGGAGTTCAGGGACGTCATATGTACGGAGCTGCCTGACTCCGTCCAAAGCCGCGACTACAAGAACAACATTCGCTTGCGATCCGACTGGAGTGGGCAACCGCTACATCGGCGTAACTACAAGTTGTCGCAAGAGGAGCTTCGGCAACTTCGTGCACAACTTGACGAGCTGTTGGCCAAGGGGTACATCCGTCCATCAGCGTCTCCCTGGGGCTGTCCGGTACTTATGGTGCCGAAGCCGAGCAACCCTAAGGAGTTGCGCTTGGTTATCGACTACAGTCGATAAATGAGATCACGGTCAAGGACAAGTACCCTCTTCCTGACGTACAAACCCTCCTCGATGACCTACAAGGAGCAACCGTCTTCTCCACTGCAGACGCCTTGTGGGGGTTCTGGCAAGTTCCCATGGAACAGGAAGACATCGAGAAGACAGCCATATGGCTCCGACGAGGAGGAGGAGCCTGAGGAGTTAATTGTGTTGGAGGAACGTGCCGCTCGAAAGCAGAGCCAGCCGGTAGTAAATGTTTTCGATAAGTTTAAGCGCAGCCGCAATGAAAATAATGCTGGAGTCGGAACTTTCTTCGCTCGAGTAATCTAGCCAAGGGGAACGAATCTCTCAACATGAATACCCGTATCGCCCCCTCGCCCCCCTCGCCCCCCGCCCCCGGGTGCCCCCAAGCCCCAAATGATCGATGGTCGCTTTCTTATTGCCGATTTTCTTAATACTGTGAATGTTTAGCCTGCAGATTATACTCCTTTGTATGTATGCAAAATCTGAGATTTCGTGAGAAATTCTCGAAAAATCTGCGCGAAATCTAGGTGAAAATGAGAAATATAGGTAAAAAAATATAGGTAATTTTCCGCGAAATCTGTGGAATTGCGTAGTCATAACTTGATCTGACTCCCGTTAGCTGTACCAGTACTCGTACAGTACTAGGTGACAGATACCTAGGTCACAGACCGCTTTATATTCGTTATCTCTTATAATCAGTTTACACTTGTATGAAAGCTATTCAGTGACCACCCGATATATTGCGGAACAATATATCTCACAATGTATATGTGACTATCTGCTGCACACACTTGTTCTCGTTGTCGCCTGAGCGAAGGATACCACTGTCACGGTCCTTGATGGACAAGATATATGGCACGGCTGTTATTGAACTGCAACAGCTACGCGCAAGCATTTGGTGGGTATGAGTGCAGCAGTCTGGTGACCAGAAGTGCTTGCTTGAGCCCGATGCTCCTCATATACTCTAGTGCTCTCACGCATCGCATGCGTTACCACCATCGGGTTGTGAACCCGAGAGCACTAGGAACACACTATTCGATGAAAATGATATTCTCATGTGAAAATGATATTGCCTTATTTACCTCATGATAGGCTTAAAAAGCCGCATTTTAACAGTCAAGAACATGCAAGTGCAGGTTGTGCATTAGATTTAATGGTTTTTATGGTACAAAATTGAGGTCAAATGCACTTTTTCGAAATCTAGGAGGAGTGAAAACACAAAGAACTTTTGACTCGGAATCTATATACACGTTATACACATATTATTTACATGTTTTTTTTTCGTCTTGCTTTACGCGTCCACTTCAGGTGCTACCGCTACCGCTACGCAATTATCAAAAGCTTCGTCTTCATCGGAATCATCCGATTCATTCAAGTCACCTAGGTCCTTGCGCGTGCGTTTGGATTGTTGTGCAAGCAAAGCGACGACTATCTGCGCGTATTGCTCGTTCGGTATACTCCGTTCGGGGTCATTCGCATCCACATTCCATGCCAGCACTATTTCATTCTTATCGAAAGTCTCGGTAGACGGTCGGTGCCCCGGTGGCGCTGCGAAAGCTCCTGGGTGACTCGCAAGCTGCTTGCCGAGGTGCTTCTTCTTGGTGTCGGTGTGCTTTTTGGGTTGGAAATAGCGATATAGCAGCTGTTGAGTTGACGGATAGCGCGCCTCCACCTTCACCAAGTACAACGGATCCGACCATTCGCTTCGCTTCAGTTGTACGCGGAACGCGAACTTGTCGTTTTCAGATTCCACCGCGAGAGCCACTGCAAAGCTGCCGACTGTCATCTGGCCGTAGGTGACCTCCCACTGGGCGTTGTCCACGTACTGCTCTGCTCGCTTTTGGGCTCGACCTTGGTGTTTCCGTTTACCGTTGTACACTTCTATCGGCGCTCGATCAATTCGGCGTTGGATGCGCACCGGTATAGCGGGGACGGCGGCAGCCTCGGCAGCTTCTATCGCCAACGCGGGCGCCTCTATCAGTCGAACCAAGGTGGTATTGCGCTCGATGGCGATTTTCTCGGGATGCTGGAAGGGTATCGCGGGCGCTTGACATTCTCCACCAGCAGTTAGGTGGCGCTGTTTCTCGATGACATCCTCGCGCCAAAACTTTTCGTGCACCTCCGTCAGCTTTGTGCCCAAAATGTCCTTCAACGCCTGTAAGGTATGCTCAAGCTTTTCGATGCCTTCTTCGGTAAAAGGAATCGGCTTGATGTATCCAGGCCCCGTGACAGGGGGTGTAGAAACAAGCTTTGGCAATGGAGTCTCGGGTAACCATTTGGGTGAAATGGAATACTGTTTGTACTGCATGCCCACTTCGCCGTGCTCGTTCTTCTTGAACTTGAAAGCCTGCTGTGCCAAAATATTGTGGCAATCGAAGACGTGACCATCAAACCAAGAGCTGAAGTCGAAGATCTTCTCGGTGTGCTCGCATATTACACCATCCGTAAAGCATTCTTGTGCGACCTCTATCATCTCGTCGAGCGTCCAAGCTTGCTTGCGTCGTAGACGCACGGAGAAGCGTGAAAACATCTGGTCAATGTTCTCGTGCGTATGTCCCACCAACAGAAAGTTGAGTTTCACCTTGCGAAAGACGTCCGTGTGCACCAGCCAAGCTGCGTATGCCAACATCAACTTGCTCTTGTTGGTGCTCACATTGTCAAGCTGTACATACAATACTTCCGGCATCGGGTATGAATTTTCCCCGTCCCCGTTGCGTCGATGCTCTTGAATGCGGAGGATATCCCGGTGCAAAACGTTGACAAGGAAGTTCGCATCGTCCTTGAAGTTGGCGTAGTTGAAATCCATAAAGCGGCCCACGTTCTCGATCATGCTCCCCATGTTGTGCACGTCAAGGAAGTCCTTAGAGTCCAGATGTTTAGGGATACGTCGAAAGTGTGGCAGTCGGGTGGTCCACTGCGTCATGCCATCGATGATCACCGAGGCATACTTATGCCAAGTTTTGTTCATGGTAATGCTCTTGGTCATATTCGCTTTACGACCATGTTTGTAGAACTTCTGGCGCTCCGCTCGTGCGATTGCATGATGTTTGTTGAGAGGCCCGTTGTATTGCGCTGTGCAAGATACACAAATTTGGGTCAGTGAACAAATTACATAAGCATATAAACACATCACAAAGCTATTCATGAATATTCACCTTTTGAGATTTGGTTAAGCCTTCCTTCAATAACTTGAAGGACGCGCAAACATCGCACTGAGAAAATCGGTTCGTCGATGGAATCTTGAGCCACTTCCTGCAATCTTCGTCAAATATTTTGTAGAAGTAACTGAGAGAGCATTTTTTCCTCTCCTCATTCTCTTGCAAGCCCTCGTTGTACTCGTCCCACAGCTCTTCGATGGTCAATCCATCCGAAAGATGAATCGGTTCTTTGTCAGGTTGGTGTTGTCCGTATTCGTCGGCGTATTTCTTGAGCCAGGCGACGACCGACTCGCGTTTCAGAGAAATCTTGCGGTTGTCCTCCTCGTACGTCAATCCATGAACAAACGTGTGTCGGCCCTCGAGCACGCGTGTCCGACAGTCGTGAAGATACCCGTAGCTGATGCCGTAAGCCATATAGTAGAACTTAAAGCACACCTGTTACAAAAAAAAACCGTCACTCAAAAATTAATAACACATTATCTAGAAAATGCATAAGGGTTTTGGTAGGTCATGCCAATTTAAGACGCTTGGGAGACACCCCCAACACTGCACGTCTGCAGGCGGGACGGCCGTCGCATGCTCGTCAGCACTCTCCAAACCACGCCTTAAATCTGCGCAACCTAGACCCTCAGTGGGAATCGAACCCACGAGTGCGAGGTTCATAGCCTAGCGCCGTACCAACTCGACCAACGCGTCGCGAATGTACTTTAAGAAATTTATTTAGAAATTTATGATACAATATTCCACATTCCTGTGATGCGCATTACACAATCTATCACAAGGTCCAAGAAAAATTTCGCTTTGGCCAGAGGCCGTTCATTAGCTAATGAACGGTTCCCGTAGCCAAAGTGTCTAATTGTGAGTCGCGCTTTGGCCAGAGGCCGTTCATTAGCTAATGAACGGTTCCCGTAGCCAAAGTGTCTAATTGTGAGTCGCGCTTTGGCCAGAGGCCGTTCATTAGCTAATGAACGGTTCCCGTAGCCAAAGTGTCTAATTGTGAGTCGCGCTTTGGCCAGAGGCCGTTCATTAGCTAATGAACGGTTCCCGTAGCCAAAGTGTCTAATTGTGAGTCGCGCTTTGGCCAGAGGCCGTTCATTAGCTAATGAACGGTTCCCGCAGCCAAAGTGTCTAATGGGGATTCATATCGGTCCAGTCGGTCCGTCCAGTCCGTCCAGTCCGTCCAGTTTTCCGTTTGGACGGACTGGACGGACCGGACCAAACATTCTTAACATTCTAAGATTTCGCAAAATAGGGCTCCCATACTTAAGCCCATACTTAAGGAGGGTAACGCGTCGGCCCGCGTCGACGCCTGCGTTTTCACATACTTAAGAAAATTTAAATTTTTCTTCATACTTAAGGAATATACACTGACTCCCCCCTCCCCCCCTAACCAGGGACTCAGGGGGTATAACCCAGTCGTATGCGAGTGTCAAACGTGCGTCAGAGAGACGAACCCAACGACAGAGCTTGACAATCGTATACGATTATCAAACGTGAGTCAGGCAGTAGCCCTGTGATTTTTTGCATCCGCCCATGCCCTCCTGGGCAATATTTAAATCGCTTGAGGCCTTTAGGAGGATCATTTCACATTCTTTCCTAGTCCGGTCTATACGGGCTATATAGAAATTATTAATGAACACGCGATACACAGGTCTGACAATCGTGTACGATTGTCAAAACTGTTTCCCAAACGAATTTATTTGTAATTGTTTTGTTGTTAGTAAAAAACTTACACCGAACCCCACAACAATAATATGGGGGGGTGGGGGGGTCCGAATCAGTTTTGAAAACTAAGGGGCGTAACCGGTTGACCTGAGGTCCAACTGGTTGGAAGTGATTAGTGCAAATTGATTAACTGGTTGGGGTTAGCTAGTAAGTAAATAAGAAATTGATTAACTAGCTACAAAGCGTTAATTGCTTTTTTTGCACTAGTTAACTGGTGGTTTAACTGGTTGCTGTATTGCCAAAATTGAGTATTTGGATAATGCGGCATTAAATTTTGCACATTCGAGGTCAAAATCGACCCATTCGGGTATACGTATTAGTTGTGCCAGATGTCATAATTACTGGCAACGCGAGGTACTTATTATTCCTATTATTAATGAAAACCTATTACATCTCAGTAATAGGCGAGCTCTTGCACAATAAGCGAAGTACATCTTTCGGGTAAGCTTAATCGAAACATTTCCACCCTCACCTCGAGGACCGCTTTTTGAAGCTGTCGATGCCGACAGTTTCTTCTTTGTACGCCCCTTAGTATCTAAAGGCTTTTTTTTAGCGCGATATACCTATATCGAACGGACAGTTCTGCAAATTTTATTGATTAACTAGCTAGGGTCAGTTAGTTAATAAAAATGAAATTGATTAACTAGCTAGTAACAATAACTGGTGGTAACTGGGTCTAACTAGTTAACGGGCCCAACTAGTTACGCCCCTTATTGAAAACTAACGTAGAGCAAAATGACAGATGTAAAAACTCTGAAATCAAGCATTCCAAAAAAGGAAATCTGAAATCTAGCGTAGAGCAAAACTAGCAAAATTTGAAAAATGGAAATCTAACGTAGAGCAAAATGACAGATGTAAATCGCGGAGATGCCCAGGACAGTTTCTTCTTTGTACGCCCCTTAGTATCTAAAGGCTTTTTTTTAGCGCGATATACCTATATCGAACGGACAGTTCTGCAAATTTTATTGATTAACTAGCTAGGGTCAGTTAGTTAATAAAAATGAAATTGATTAACTAGCTAGTAACAATAACTGGTGGTAACTGGGTCTAACTAGTTAACGGGCCCAACTAGTTACGCCCCTTATTATTGAAAACTAACGTAGAGCAAAATGACAGATGTAAAAACTCTGAAATCAAGCATTCCAAAAAAGGAAATCTGAAATCTAGCGTAGAGCAAAACTAGCAAAATTTGAAAAATGGAAATCTAACGTAGAGCAAAATGACAGATGTAAAAAATCTGAATATCAATCTGATTGTCAAAACCAGCTTTTCCGCAGACTCTAAAAGACTTAGACGTTAGACCCCCAAAAAGCCTGCAACCAAGTTTTCGAAGAATGTATGCATGAATAACCCAAAAAACAAAATGAATGGGGCAAACCGGTGCTAAGTTTTTCGAAGAATGTATGCATGAATAACCTAAAAAATAAAATGAATGGAGCAAACCGGTGCTAAATTTTTCGAAGAATGTATGCATAATAACCTAAAAAACAAAATGAATGGGGCAAACCGGTGCTAAGTTTTTCGAAGAATGTATGCATGAATAACCTAAAAAATAAAATGAATGGAGCAAACCGGTGCTAAGTTTTTCGAAGAATGTATGCATAAATAACCTAAAAAATAAAAAAGAATGGGGCAAACCGGTGCTAAATTTTTCGAAGAATGTATGCATGAATAACCTAAAAAATAAATAGAATGGGGCAAAACCGTGCTAAATTTTTCGAAGAATGTATGCATGAAGATTGCATTCCGCACATAATATAGTGAAGTTTAGTCAACTTTGAAATTCGCAACCAATTGCCAAAACCAGCTTAATTCTGCAGACTCTGAAAGAATTAGACACAAAAAAAAAAAAACGTCGCCAGCTTTGACAATCGTGTACGATTGTCAAACCCAGCTTTTATACAGACAAGAATTAAAAATAAAAAAAACGTCGCCAGCTTTGACAATCGTATACGATTGTCAAACCCCTGGAGCTTTTCTATACATACTCAAGAATTCTAAGACTTAAAAAAACGTCGCCAGCTTTGACAATCGTATACGATTGTCAAACCCAGCTTTTCTACAGACTCAAGAATTAGACTTAAAAAAACGTCGCCAGCTTTGACAATTGTATACGATTGTCAAACCCAGCTTTTCTACAGACTCAAGAATTAGACTTAAAAAAACGTCGCCAGCTTTGACAATCGTATACGATTGTCAAAGCTTCGGAGTCCGAGCCTGCCGTAGTCGCAAGCTTTGACAATCGTATACGATTGTTAAAGCCGAGTCCGAGCCTGCCGTAGTCGCAAGCTTTGACAATCGTATGCCGTAGTCGCAAGCTTTGACAATCGTATACGATTGTCACAGCTGAGTCCGAGCCTGCCGTCGTAGTCGCAAGCTTTGACAATCGTATACGATTGTTAAAGCTGAGTCCGAGCCTGCCGTATTCGCAAGCTTTGACAATCGTATACGATTGTCAAAGCTGAGTCCGAGCCTGCCGTAGTCGCAAGCTTTGACCGGTCCCCTGACTCACGCGTGACAATCGTATACGATTGTGAAGCTTGGGCGCTAGGTCCGGCCCCCTGACTCACGCGTGACAATCGTATACGATTGTGAAGCTTGGGCGCTAGGTCCGGCCCCCTTTCGTAGTCGCAAGCTTTGACAATCGTATACGATTGTCAAAAGCTAGTCCGAGCCTGACGTCGTGGTCAGTTTTGACAATCGTGCACGCCTGGCGTAGTCGCTGCCTCAGTGTTTATTCGCACGAGATATCGCAGGATTCGCAGGAAAATCGATGTTACGCCAAAACTTGTCAGACCAGTTCAGAAGTCAATTTATAGCCTCTACCGGGCTTTGATGCGCATTCACTCCGACATTGATGCAGTTGTCGTGGAGTTTCCTTGCAATAGCTAGCAAGTACGAAGCAGACTACTGTGACGGATTATAATTTCTATTTTACTTATAACAATAAGACGAGTTTTTTTTTGAAAAATCTCGCCCACCTCCTCTACGAGCCCCCCTACCGACTTGGACTCGAGTTTGGAAATGAAGTCGGGGTCCGGGGGGAGGACTACCAGCTTGTATCTGCAGCTTGTATTATAATAG
>LGRX02016268.1:0-11244 GCA_001247695.2 Cymbomonas tetramitiformis
CCCCAATTCCTATACACGGAGTGGGCCCAGCACAAGTCCTGGTATTTCGCGCCACATTTTTCTGCTTGGCATGATATCACCCACCCGATCGCATGGGCCACTTCGGTTTGATATAAAGCAATCCCGCAGTCGGTAAATATCAAGAACGTGTGTTTATTTGGTCATCATCTCTGTTCGTCTATGCCTCCTGACGCTGCTTGTTTGTTTAGCGCAGGATTTCTATCTCATCCTACGCTGCTTTTTTGTTTGGCGCAGGATTTCTATCTCATCCGACGCTGCTTGTTGTTTGGCGCAGGATTTCTATCTCATCCGGCCGCTTGTTTGTTTGGCGCAGGATTTCTATCTCATCGACTGCTTGACGTTGTGTAGGTTCTATCTCATCCCGCTGCTTGTTTGTTTGGCGCAGGATTTCTATCTCATCCGGCCTGCCTGTTTGTTTGGCGCAGGATTTCTATCTCATCCGACGCTGCCTGTTTGTTTGGCGCAGGATTTCTATCTCATCCGGCCTTTGCTTGTTTGTTTGGCGCAGGATTTCTATCTCATCCGACGCTGCTTGTTTGTTTGGCGCAGGATTTCGTGGAAGGCTTGGCGGGGGTGCACGCAGCGGAAGGTGAACCGCGGAGCCCCCTGGATTGTGCCACTCTAACCCTGTCCATTCCGTGGAATGACCTCCAGTCCGACTTGCAGTCAGTCTGGCCACAATGCCTGTCACCACCCCTCACGAGGCTCCAGAGCTACCTCCTTCTCCCCCGTCAAATCTCCAGCTCCCCGACTGCACGCAGAAGGACCTCTGACGGCCGCGCGATGCCCGAGAGCCCCCACACGCGCGGGTCTCCTGCGGAGGCGGTCTTATACATCGCCCTTGTTCACCAGAGTGCCACGCCTCTACTGAATGGGCGGGCGGGGAGATTGCTGCTGCAGGGGTGGAGGTGGAGACCAAGCCGGGTACTGCTTTCATTGGGTGCGGTGCCGAAGTGATGCAGCGCATTGAGGTGAAGCCGCACGTCATGTGCCGCGCCGTCATGCCCTCACGCAGCGGGTTGCATTGCGCAGACCGCGGCGATTCTGCCATTATGCGGTGGGGGTCCCGGGAGGTCTGCTCTGAGCTCTGAGAGCTAGCGGAGGATGGGGGTGCTTGTTGCAGCAAGTGCGCCTGCGCCGAGCGGCCCACAAGGCTCTGGCGCAGCAGGCCTGGGAGAAGAAAAAGCGGATCGCGGCCCGAAAGCAGCGTGTGCACCCTAGAACCCTAGAACCCTAAAAATAAAACCCTAAACCCTAATTATGGCCCGAAAGCAGCGTGCGCACCCAACGGGCGAACGGCCGCTTCCCTGGCTGCCTCAGGCTCTCCTGTCCCTGCTTGGCTCCAGGGCAAATGCGGCCTAAGTGTAGGAATTCGAGAGTTTCGTTTACACAAAAGCAACCATAAACTTTCATTATCAAAAGATATACCAGTTCGCAGCTCGAAACGCCACGAACATTTGCGCGCCATCATTACTGATTGGGCGATCTTATGTGAAAGTTCACAAAACAGAGTCCTACGTGTCACTGTCGTGTTCATAACGACCGCAGTGACACTCTTGAGTACAGATGAACTCATTACGCACTTCCCGATGGTCATCAGTGATCTGACGGCCACGATTAGTTCAGCAGATCTACAGATCTAGATCTAAGGGTTCCATAGGGTTTCTTTAGGGTTTCTTCAGGGTTCGAGCATCCTGACTACTATACAAGGTCTAGATAGTCATTCTTTACACCAAACTGATCAGCAGGCACTTGCAGATTCCAATACCCCTTCTAAAGGGTGACTGTCTAGTTGTCCTACTGCCAGTTCTTGGGAATGGTGCCCCTTCAGTCAGCAATATCCAGTTCTTGGGATGGTGCCCCTCCAGCTCCAGTGTATGGGATGGTGCCCCCTTCAGTCTTCAGTCTTCAGGGTCGGAGTCCTTCAACTTCATGATACCAAGCCTTTCTCTGTGTGTAAGGAAGGCTGGTAGAGGAAGGGGCTTGGTGAATATGTCCGCTGTGTTGTCCGCTGAGGAGACATACGACGCTTCCGCTGTGTTGGACTTCACCAGTTCCCGGATGTACATGTTCCTCACCTCTATGTGCTTGGACCTGTTGTTGTTCACATAGTCAGAGGCCAAATGAATGGCCCCTTGGTTATCACAGTACATAGGCACTGGGTTGCAGATGTCCACCAAGTCATTCAGCACATTGATAATGTACTTGATCTCGCGAGCCCCTTCAGACATAGCTATGATCTCAGCCTCGGTAGTTGAGAGTGATACACACCTCTGCATGATCGAGGAGAAGATGAGCAAGCTCCCACACAGGTAGACTGCAATGCCAGATGTGGACCTCCTCGTTGTCTTGCAGCCAGCATAGTCAGCATCAGTGTATATGCTCATTGGTAGTGCTCCACAAGCCAGACCCAGCCCCCTTGGCACAGAAGAGGTTGTTCGCAGCACCAGCTCGTAGCTCACAGTGCCCTTGAGGTATCTGACAACCTGTTTCAGTGCCACAAAGTGCTCTGGGCCATAGGACGCACAGAACCGAGAGAGAGCAGATACAGCAGCCATGATGTCAGGGCGCGTGCACCTTGCAATCCACTGCAGCTGCCCAAGCAGCCCCCTGAACGGAATGGTGGTATCCTTGCCATCAGACGGAGCAAGAGAGCACCCCGGAGACATGGGCAGGCTAGCCGGCTTGGCATCCTTGAGCCCATAGGTGTCAACCATCTGGGAGATGTACCCAGATTGAGAGAGATATGCCACTCCAGGGCCCCAGCGCACACCAATACCCATCACAAGATCCAGAACACCCAAGTCCTTGCAGGCATACTTGGAGTTGAAGGCTGTCACGAAGCTGTCATACCACGAGCGACTGTCAGTGGCCACAATGTAGTCATCAACATACGCCAGAATGATGACCGTGATGTCAGAGTCTCTGATGAAGTACAGACAGGGTTCAATATCACTGCGCCTCATCCTCACATCATAGGCCATGATGAAAGCATCGCTGGTCTCAAACCACTCTTTGCCCGCTTGCTTCAAGCCATACACCGCCTTGAGGAGCTTGGCACATGTCCTCCCCTGATACTCCAGCCCCCTAGGGAGCCTGACATACAGGTCCTCCTCGAGGGTCGAGTTCAGGAAAGCTGTCTCCACATCCATGTGATACACCTTCAGGGAAAGGTTCAGCGCCAGAATGATAACCAGTCTTACTGAAGACAACTGAGTACACGGGGCAAAGGTGTCGAAATAGTCAACACCATACTCCTGTTTGTTGCCCCTCACACACACCCTCGCCTTGCGCTTTTGCAACTGCCGATGCTTGTCCAGTTTGACCTTCAACACCAACGCCATGTCCAACAGGCGAACACCAGGAGGCACATCCTCCATGTCCATCATCATGAGAGCCTGCTTGACCGTAATCAGGGCCTCAAGCTCGGTCTGAATAGCCTCCATCCACTCATCAGCATCTGGCGCCCCCATAGCTTGCTTGACCCCCTTGGGCTCAGTCACTCCAGGTGGCAGCACATCCACTGAGTCCCCGGCACACGACTTCGCAACTGCTGCTAAGCATGTGTGCTCCGGAGGGAAGTGCACCTTTCCCACTGGCAGGTCAATGTGTGTGAAGTTCGTGAGTAACATAACACAGTATGGAAATGAGCTGGCTCCCACAGCTCGTGCGCATATGATCCCAGCCTCCAGCTTCTCACGTCCAGCATCTGCCATGACCTCAGTAAACAATGGGTAGTTGACATTGAGGTCACCAGTGTGCACAGCTGAGCGCACAGCAGCGATATGCTTGGGCTGGCCATCCAGATAGTCCCGGAGGCTCACCCAGCACGTCACATCTACCGCCTTCACCTTCAGCACTGCCAGAATCTCGTCGCTCTCATCAGGCAAATAGGCCCCGACACCAAGAATACCATCCTCCAGGCCACTCGGAAGGGTGTCATGATATGCTGCATCCAGCATCGTCACCATGAAGTTAGTACTCAGTGGGGCCACTGCAGAAGGATCCCATGTGGTGACCACCTTGCCCAGCTTGTCCACAGCCTCATGGAACCTGACCATACCAGACTTGACGATCTTGCCGGACTCAGGATCATACAGCAAGTAGGCGGATGAAACCTCAGAGTGACCAACATACCTCAGTTGCTTTGCCCGATCACTGAGCTTGTGTTCCCTGCTGTCCGGGTCCACAAAGGCATATGCCAGACAGCCAAATACCCGAAGAAGTGAGAGGTCATAATGCTGCCCATATAACTTGTAGTAGGGGGACTGCTTGTGTAGAGGCTTCTGGAATGTTCTGTTCAAGGTATACACAGAGTGTCGAACAGCAAGTGGCCATACATCCACACCAAAACCAGATGTCACAAGTAGTGCTCGAGCCATTGCTTGCACTGTCCTGTGGGATCTCTCAACACGAGCTTGGTTCTCGTGAAGGTACGGCGACCCATGGCGCTGCTCAATACCTCGCTCCTTACAGTACTGCTGTGTCTGCCCAGCAATCATGGTGGAGTCCCCATCAGTATGTAGCACCATATGGTACTTCTCCTCGAGCTTCATGCGGCTCCTGTGCCTTCTCACCTCGATCAGGAACTCCTCCAGTGCCCCCAGGTAGTCTGACTTCTTCTTCAGGAAGTACACGCATATCCAGGATGTGCAATCATCCACAAAGAGTACGAACCATCGGTATCCACCGGCACTGTGCCTGAATGGTCCACAGGTATCAGACCACACCAATAATCCAATCTCCTCAGCGCGCTCCCTACCCGTAGGCTTCATAGAAGGCCTGATAGCTTTGGTGAGCCTGCAGGAAACACACCTCTCTGGACAGCGCAATACCAGACTCTTGGTATACTGCGCAGACGTGATACCCATAGGAACCCCCTCGTCCAGCATGTCCTGCATGGTCACGTCACCAATATGTCCAAGGCGAAGGTGTGCAAGCATCTTGGCATCAAGCTTCATCACTGTATGCCCATCCTTGTACAACACAACCACTGGCCACTTGGTCTCCCGGACCCACACTCTGTCTTCGCCACACATCTCCAGGTTCTCCACATTGTAGCATGAATCCAACGGAGCTGAGAATATCTTTTCTCCAGCAGGATATTCATGGACAATGGCGAACTGGGATGTAAACTGCCACCAGCTGGCCGTCTCCCATCTGGGTAATACCAAGAGGAACTTGGTGGAGTGAGGTGCCCTACCAAAGTCACTGAGAGCCTTCTGCAGGCATCTCAGGATGGTATCATGCTCATAAGGCGGGTTGCCATAGCATGCCTCACCTGCCCAGTCCCTGCAGAAGCAAGGGCTGTCAGTGGTGCAATAGTTGTCCAGGACGTGGTTGTCACTGGAGGCAAACAGTTCCAGGGTGAAGGGTCCATGCTCCTCGATGTGCTTCCCAGCCTTCTCAAATTTCCAGTCCGTCTTGTCACGGTCAGAGTCATCATGATATGCTGCACAGGCCATGTAGGTATCCAAAGTGCCAGATACCTGATCCTCATATATGATGTATTGGTTGCCAACCCTGGAGAATGAGAATGTCACCCCCCCACTGGATATCTGCCTGGCTCCAAAGTCAACACTGAACCCAGCATCCTCAAGTGCTACCACGGACACCAAGTTGAAGGGCTGCCCAGGGATACAGTGAGCACCAGTGAACTGTAGTCCAATAGCGCGCCCAGTGAACACATCCAGTTTGGCAAATGTGACCGTGCCGCTGCCCTGTGACGAGACAGTACCCGCCTGCACCACACTGAAAGTGGAACGAGAAGTGGTATCAAAGTCATCTCCAAAACCAGCCATCGAGTTGAATATGTGCTTGGAGGCGCCACTGTCCAACATAGCCACTTGACCACCGCCTGCAGCCAATGGCAGGTCGCTGGTGAACACGTCAGCCTTGCTGTTTGCAGATGCAACACATAGGACAAGCGAGCTGCACATAGGACGCCCCCCTCGCAGGTCACATGTATCCTCATCATCAGAGCCACTTCCATCTGCTAGATCAGGCGCATCATAATACCAATCAGAAGAGCAGTAACCCTCAATCCCAGGCTCAGCGCCCTCGGGACAGAGGTGGTGCTTGCGAGGCGGACAGAATAGTCCAGATGCCCAATCATCAGAGGGGATGCCACCCACTCCTTCAAGGGGCTGCCACACGTGCGCATCATCCTCCTCGTCCGAGTCCGAGGCATCCATCAGATCAGGCATAGCATCCGAAGCATAGCCATCATCACCCGAGTCAATGTTAGAAGCTGTATCCAGAGTACTGATGGAGTAACCAGAGTCATCGCCACAACGATGACAAAACAGCCCAGATGCCCAATCATCAGAGGGGATACCATCCACTCCTTCAAAGGGCTGCCATGAGTGCTCACCATCCTCCTCGTCCGAGTCAGAGGCATCCACCAGACCTGGCATAGTATCTGAAGCATAATCATCATCATCTGAGCCAGAGGAATCGCTGAGACCAGGCACATAGCTGAGTCTAGATAGCGTGTGACTGGCCCAGGCGTGGTGGTCAGCAGCAACCTGTTCAGGCATTGTGAAACTGGCACCAGAGTCACCCAGTGCATGCGCATGCTCAGGCAATGGGTGAGAAGAGAAGGCATGCTGAAAAGTAACCTGCTCAATACCATATATCATACAGGCATCCGGTGTGGTCCCAGAGGTAGAATCTCCTGGATCCGAAGAGTCATCACCACGATGAGAAGAGTCCTCAGAGTCATAGCCACCGTGATCTGAACCATCACTGCCATCAGACGAGGAGTCAAAGTCCCACTCATCCTCATAGCCATATCCCAGCAAGGCCCAGAAGTCCTCAATCGCCTTCACCGTGTCCCGAGTAACCATACTGAGTAAAGTCACCCATGACTGCATCCTCTCAAAGGACCCTCGTACCATGACCGGCTCCTTCTCAAGCAGACGCTGCAATAGGTCGAGCTGCTCCGCCACAAGGTGCTTCGCACACACCATCTTCTCTTGGCACACCACTCTGCCATCAGCAGGAAAGTGAGGATCTTCCAGCACCTTCAATGCCCTGTCCGACACTTCCACAGAGCCATTCATGAACATACTATGCACATACTGGACGTCCGAAGTGTACCATGGCTGCCTGGGGGATATCTGATACCCAGGCCCAAGATGCTGCTCCCTTCCTGCCTCCCATAGGGCTTGGGTAGGATCAAGCTTCCTCCCAGGCAGAGCTGTGCACAGAGTATCAATGTAGACAAACGAGTCGTACACCGGAGCCACAGGGAAATACCTGTGCTTGTTCAATAAGAACCGATGCTTATTGGGCTGATAGGGGTGTGACTTCTTACCAGGTCTCCTCAACGTAGAGTGCCCTCTCATAGAAGCATCAGACCTCCACCGACAGACCCCACTCACAGATTGGTCCCCACCCCCAACAGGGAAAGAACCCTCAGAAGATGTAAGTCCATCCAGAACTGCATAGTAGTTGTGCAGGGAGACACCAGATTGAGACCCAATATAGTCTTCCACAGTGTAACCAGAGATAAATTGAGGCATGTCGTCAGAGAAACAGGTAACCACGCTGTCCAGCTCACAGATTGCATACAGAGCCTCCCCAGAAGCATCCACACCAGGGTCCTGCTGAGCTTCAGTAACAGTAGCTGCACGATTGGGTAGCTTTCCATGCTTCTGGTAGTCCTGGACCCTCTTCATTATCGCGTCCCTCCTCTTGGGATTCCTCTTGAGGTACTCCTCCCGCTTGTCCTCGTGAGTCACAAAGCATTCTTTGGACGAGTGCCCAGTCATATGACATACCGGACACGGAACCTTCTTGAGCATCGCAGTACGCTTCTGCTCTTCCTGCTTGCGCCGGTCCTCCACAATTCCAGCACCCGTCTCTGTCGCTGCTGCTGAAGTAGCTATAACGTTGTCGTAGTGGTCACACACCGCATCATTTAGCTCCTGGAACGACGGTAGCTTGTTCTTGGAGTACATAGTACGTACAAAGACATACGCCGGGTTCAAAGAATTCAGCACCATAGCCACAAAGACCGCCTCCAGGCTGGCAACATGCAATTTCTCACCGGTCGGCAGGAATTCGCTTGTGCACGCATATTCCTTCACTCTGTCGAGAACTTGCCGCGCATTTAGAAAGCCCGGCAGTGGGGGAGCGAGCGACGCAAACCTCTTCGTGTCATCAAGCAGAGCCTTGACCTGCCTCACAAAGTACGCAGAGCCCGTGCTCCGACGCATTTTAACTAGCTGCCGCCAGGCTAAGACACCGTCCGCCTCCTCGCTGTACGTCTGTACAACCGCATTCGCCGTCTTGGAAGTCACGGCCGATAGAAAGTCGTGAAACAACTGATTCGCTGCCACTGAGAACTGCTCGTCCTTCTTGATGTCCTCCAAGTCGCGCGCGTCCGACAAGAGCAACGCCAGCGCCCGATGACGCATACACGGCACAATTTTACCCCGGAACTCCAGCCACTTGCTGTCATTTTCCGCGTCCTGGCCAGAATAAAGTTGGTCAGACTTGAACCCCTTCAACATATCCGTCAGAAGAGGCAAAGGTACGCCCGCAGTACCACCCGCAACGTGAGAGTGAACACCGGAACCAGACATACCGGATTTCGCGGCCTCAGGAGACGCAACAGCATTTCCTGTCCCCGCATTCTGATTCGCAGCCAACTGGGGCACTGTCTGTGCCAGGACCTGAACCATTTTCATAAGCTCATTTAAACGCGCGTCTTGCTGCGAAAATAGCTGTTGCTGCCTCTCATCGATAAGAGCTGCCAGCGCTGCAGAGTCCTCCCCAACTGAAATTCCATCTTCCGACAGTCCCTCCGAAAGGTCGCCATAAGTAGAATCCACACCCAGTCCTGGCGGGGTCCGCTCCGCAAGCTTGGCCTTGTCTTGTCTCTTACTCATTTCCGAAAACGCGCAGCAAAACATTTGCGTGATACAACCGTAGGTTAACACTTACTGTGTAGTAAGTGGGCCCAAAACCTGTAGGAATTCGAGAGTTTCGTTTACACAAAAGCAACCATAAACTTTCATTATCAAAAGATATCCCAGTTCGCAGCTCGAAACGCCACGAACATTTGCGCGCCATCATTACTGATTGGGCGATCTTATGTGAACGTTCACAAAACAGAGTCCTACGTGTCACTGTCGTGTTCATAACGACCGCAGTGACACTCTTGAGTACAGATGAACTCATTACGCACTTCCCGATGGTCATCAGTGATCTGACGGCCACGATTAGTTCAGCAGATCTACAGATCTAGATCTAAGGGTTCCATAGGGTTTCTTTAGGGTTTCTTCAGGGTTTGATCATCCTGACTACTGTACAAGGTCTAGATAGTCATTCTTTACACCAAACTGATCAGCAGGCACTTGCAGATTCCAATACTAAGGGCTGCAGTGGGGCAGTCATTGGTCAATGCCTCTGACACGGCTCAGTGCATTCCAGTCTCGATCCCTGTGTGCATCTTGTCCTGGTGCCTGCTTTTGCCTCTGCATGTGAACCGTCAGATGAAGCACGGTGAGAGGCTTGCGGCGGGCGCTGCTTGCAGGTAGCATGAACTTTGGAGCCAAGGTGGTGCAGTCCGAAGGGAAGATTGTCGTGCCACCTCCGCCAAAGATCAAGGTGGCCGCCCAGAGCTCGCCTACGCTTGATGCAGACGTGTTCCCATCCTGGGGCATTGGTTCATGGAGCTCTCCCCCATCCATTGGATGCATTCTTCTGCTATGTGCCGTTGTGTGCGCCGGATGTGCGCTTCAGGTAAGTGGCATTGCCATGTCACGCACCTAAAAGGTCCACATCTACGACAACGCGGTGCCCACGATGTTTCTCGAAGAAGTTTTTGAGCTCTGAGGATAGTTGCAGGCTTGTGAGGGGGGACTTGCGTATGGCTGGCACTCGTGACTCGCGGGGTATCCTCGATCTCTGTGTGGTGCTTTGGGCGTTGGTTCGCGGCAGGCGGCGTGAGATGGGTGGGGGTGTACCGGCGGCAGAGGAACAAGAAGGGGAAACCCGTGCAGGAAGCCCTGCCGCGCGAAGCCGATATGAAGGACATGTTCTGGCACTACTCCCTTGCACGGAGCCTTAACGGCGACGAGCTGCCTCATAACGTGCCTCCCATGTCACCTCCGGCAACCAATCGCACGCTCTCATCAGTTCCTTCTGCGGCACACTTGGTGGAGGGGGTTACGGGAGGCTGCCGTCGACACATCTCATATAGGACGTTACGGGGCGCTACTTGCAGCACACTTGGTACAGGGAGTTACGGAATGCTGCCAACGACACACTTTATATAGGACGTTACGGGGTGCTGCTTGCGGCACACTTAGTACAGGGAGTTACAGAATGCTGCTGACGAGACGCTGCATACCTCTTGAAGCTTAGGGGACGTTACAGGTCTCATACTTTCTGAAGAAGGAGAGAGGGTGCTTCATTCACTGTGCTCCGTGTAGGTATTCCTGTGGCTGCATGCGACTCACGTGGCATACAGACGTTGGGGGGCTAATTACAATGCTCACGTGGCATACAGACGTTGGGGGCTACCACAAAGCTCACGTGGCATACAGACGTTGGGGGGGCTAATTACAATGCTCCGAGTGATGCCCGCGAGTGAGGACACTGCGAGATTCTCCGCGAGCGTTTCCCAAATGATGCGCCAATCCACAGAACCCTTCACGGAAGCATTCCTCTCCCGAAAGATAGGTCTCTCCGTGCATGGCCTTCGTGTTGTGTGCTGCTCATTGCGCGGCCTCGAGGCAGCCGTTGCTGCAGCGCTCCATTGTGTATATGGCGACCTCTGTTGTGGCCCCTCGTGGCGCCCTCTGTAGTGGCCCCTCGTGGCGCCCTTTATAGTGGCCCCTCGTGGCGCCCTTTGTAGTGGCCCCTCGTGGCGCCCTCTGTAGTGGCCCCTCGTGGCGCCCTCTGTAGTGACCCCTCGTGGCGCTCTGTGCTCCTCGTGGCGCTCTGTGTGGCCCTCGTGGCGCCTCTGTAGTGGCTCCTCGTGGCGCTGGGGTGGCTCCCACGTGGCGCCCCTTCGGTAGTGGCTCCCACGTGGCGCCCTTTCTGTAGTGGCCCCTCGTGGCGCCCGTAGTGGCCCCTCGTGGCGCCCTCTGTAGTGACCCCTCGTGGCGACCTCTGTAGTGGCCCCTCGTGGCGCCCTCTGTAGCGGCCCCTCGTGGCGCCCTCTGTAGCGGCCCCTCGTGGCGCCCTCTGTAGTGGCCCCTCGTGGCG
>LGRX02016270.1:0-15406 GCA_001247695.2 Cymbomonas tetramitiformis
TACGCCATTTGCCAATTTGGTTCTCGACGGAAGAAACTCGCTATTAACACTATTTTAGTATGGGGACAAACAGAGTCGGGATGAACCTATACTGGTGTGTGTGACCAACTACCCAAGCCATGCTGACTGCAGAGTACAACACGCCCATAGGTTCAATGATGAACAGACATAGTCAGAGTTAAAGTCTCTGATTATGGTTTACTCTCCCGCGGCTTGTACCACGGAGGTTCAAGGCCCGCTCAGCTTGCGCTTTAGAGCTCCGCCTACCACCACGGAGGTTCAAGGCCCTCTCAGATGGAGCTTTAGAGCTCCGCCTACTACCACGGATGTTCAAGGCCCGCTCAGCTCGAGCTTTAGAGCTCCGCCTACTACCACGGAGGTTCAGGGCCCGCTCAGATGGAGCTTTAGAGCCCGCCTCACTACCACGGAGTGTTCAGGGCCCGGCCGGCTTGAGCTTTAGAGCTCCGCCTACTACCACGGAGGTCAGGCCCGCTCAGCTCGAGCTTTAGAGCTCCGCCTACTACCACGGAGGTGTTCAGGGCCCGCCAGCTCGAGCTCAGAGCGCCCCGCCGCCTACTACCGCGGAGGTTCAGGGCCCGCTCAGTTCAAGCTTTAGAGCTCCGCCTAGCTACCACGGAGGTTCAGGGCCCGGCCGGGGCTTGAGCTTTAGAGCTCGCCTACTACCACGGAGGTTCAGGGCCCTCGTCAGATGAGTTTAGGAGTTCGCCTACTCGCCACGAGGCCTCAGGGCCCGCTCAGCTCGAGCTTCAGAGCTCCGCCTACTACCGCGGAGGTTCAGGGCCCGCTCAGCCGGGCGCTTTAGAGCTCCGCCTACCACCACGGAGGTTCAGGGGCCTCGCCAGTTCAAGCTTTAGAGCTCCGCCTACCACACGGAGGCTCAGGGTTCCGCTCAGCTCGCGCTTTAGAGCTCCGCCTACTACCACGGAGGTTCAGGGCCCGCTCAGCTCGAAGCTTTAGAGCTCCGCCTACCACCACGGAGGTTCAGGGCCCGCCAGCTCAGCTTTAGAGCTCCCGCTACTACCGCGGAGGTTCAGGCCCGCCACTGAAGCAGCTCCGCCACCACCACGGAGGACCAGGGCCCGCTCAGTTCAAGGCTTGAGCCCGCCGCCTACTACCATGGAGGGCCCGCTCGGCTTGAGCTTTAGAGCTCCGCCTACTACCACGGAGGTTCAGGGCCCGCTCAGCTCAAGCTTTAGAGCTCCGCCTACTACCACGGAGGTTCAGGGCCCTTTCAGGTCAAGCTTTAGAGGTCCGCTTATCACCACGGAGGTTCAGGGTCCTGACTATGTTTTCCAATCTCCCTCGGTGAATTCATCTGATTGAGAGTCAAATTTGATCGCTATGTTGCACTCAAGGATGTTTGTCACAATGCCAGCCGCGCGCACTTCTACTTCTGTTACGTGTGCCGCATGCAACACACTGCCGGCTTTCTGGGACTGCTCTCAGGGTTTGAGGTCTCGTGGCTGCTGGCACTCAGGAAGTTCCGCCTGAGCGCAACAGTGGCGGCCGCGTGGCGCCCGACAGTCCCCCCGAGAGCAGCCGTGGTGCAGGCGATCGCCGCAGCGCCGCGGAGGCCGCTTCCGGCCCCCCACGTTCCTTGCGCTCTGGCCTCTTCCGCCAACGCCTCTGGACTTACCTCTTCCGTAACATGCGCAGGTCGAACTCTCATCCCTCATAACACAGACGCCCAACCTGGCTGCATCCCACCTGCACCTACTACGCGCTGCCTACGTCCGAACTCGCATCCCTCACAACACAGAGGCCTCCAACCTGGCTGCATCCCACCTGCACCTACTATGCGCTGCCTACGTCCGCGCTGGCTATGTTCGTTATGACATTTGTGCCTATGTCTTACTAAGTGATATAAGAAAATGTGGAACGAAAGGGAAGGGGGCAATTCCATCCGCCGTGTGGGGGCTAACCAGTTCTGCTGAAGGCGCGCTGCTGGTGAGGTGCCATCCTTTGCGTGCTGAATTTTTGCTGTTGTGGTGGAATTGTCAACTGCAGGGCCATAGACGAGGTGTACTTCATGTGCGAAGTGGAGGGTGACGTGGAGCAGGTTCACCTTACGGTGTCCATCCTGGTGCGCACCACGCCTTCCCATTCCCTTGTGCATTCTGCATGCCGTGCTTTGGTAGGTCAAACCCAACAGTTAATCTTCTCGTTGGTTGGGAGCATGGGAAGCGTAACAGGTGGGGGCTCACGAGCATATAGTAGCGAGTTGACCGGAAGGGGATGATGGCGATGATGTGATGATGCCGGGCACAGGAGCATATAGTAGCGAGTTGACCAGAAGGGGGTGATGGCGATGATGTGATGATGACGGGCACAGGAGCACATAGTAGCGGAAGCCAGCTTCTAGGGTGATGGCGATGATGTGATGATGACGGACACAGGAGCACATAGTAGCGAGTTGACCGGAAGGGGGTGATGGCGACATGTGATGATGACGGGCATAGAGCATATAGTAGCGAGTTGGACCGGAAGGGGTGATGGTATGATGTGATGATGATCGGGCACAGGAGCACATAGTAGCGAAAGTTGACCGGAAGGGGATGAGATGGCGATGATGTGATGATGACGGGCACAGTGAGCACATAGTAGCGAGTTGACCGGAAGGGGATGATGGCGATGATGTGATGATGACGGGCTCAGAGAGCATAAGGTGGCGAAGTTCAACGAAGGGGGTGATGGCGATGCGATGATGATGACGGGCACAGGAGCAACTAGTAGCGAGTTGACCGGAAGGGGGTGATGGCGATGATGTGATGATGACGGACACAGGAGCATATAGTAGCGAGTTGACCGGAAGGGGTGATGGCGATGATGTGATGATGACGGGCACAGGGAGCACATGGTAGCGAGTTGGACCGGAAGGGGGTGATGGCGATGATGTGATGATGACGGGCACAGGGAGCACATAGTAGCGAGTTGACCGGAAGGGGATGATGGCGATGATGTGATGATGACGGGCACAGGAGCACATAGTAGCGAGTTGACCGGAAGGGGATGATGGCGATGATGTGATGATGACGGGCACAGGAGGAGAGCGTCGTGGATTTCCGACGCTTGGTGGAGAATGTCATGGAGCAGCATCGCTTTGAGAGCGAGAAGGGCGGGGAGACCCCGACTGCCATTGCTTGGGAGGTGCGCTCCTCCAGCACAGCCCCTGCTGCTTCACCTGCAAAGTGCGCTAACGCCCTGGAGGCTGGATGTGCTCTGCGGCTCGGCGTGCAGAGTAGCCGGGTTGGCTGCTTGGGGCTGGGGTGCAGGTGAGGTGCACAGATGCATCTGCAAAGCACGTGGCCATGCTTTCTAGCATGAGAGAAGAGGGCGGTGAGAGCGCCGAAGGCAGATCAAAGGGAGGCTCCTCCCCGACTGGGGGCTCCCCTAGTGGCGGCCATTCCCCCAAGGGGGGGCTGTCGCCAAAGGAGGGCTCAAAATCAAAGGACGGGGTTGGAGGCAAGAGCAGCAATAGCAGGTACACGTCGTCCCACAGGATGATCTGAATGCCCAAATTGTCTAAAGGTGGGTCACTGATGTCGGTGAGCACGCCGAGTCGCCCTCAGGCTCAACGCACACCGCCTTTACTAGGTGCCTCATTTGCAGCCTTGTGCATGTGTGTAATAATTATGTGCACGCTCCGGACGATCAGGTATCTGCGCGGGCATCTAACGTCATCTCTTGGCTGCCACATCTCGATCTGCCCAAGCTGTGTCATCTCTCTTGGCTGCCACATCTCGATCTGCCCAAGCTGTGTCATCTCTCTCGGCTGCCGCATCTCGATCTGCCCAAGCTGTGTCATCTCTCGGCTGCCACATCTCGATCTGCCAAGCTGTGTCATCTCTTTTGGCTGCCACATCTCGATCTGCCCAAGCTGTGTCATCTCTCTTGGCTGCCACATCTCGATCTGCCCAAGCTGTGTCATCTCTTTTGGCTGCCACATCTCGATCTGCCCAAGCTGTGTCATCTCTCTTGGCTGCCACATCTCGATCTGCCCAAGCTGTGTCATCTCTCTTGGCTGCCGCATCTCGATCTGCCCAAGCTGTGTCATCTCTCTTGGCTGCCACATCTCGATCTGCCCAAGCTGTGCCATCTCTCTTGGCTGCCACATCTCGATCTGGTCGCTTGAAAGTGGATCAGAGGTCAGAACCGTATGATGGTACTTCATTCACGCAGCCACGCACGCCCCCAGCTCCCTCTCCGCATCCCTGCCAAAGCCATTGTATTACTGCGCTCAATGCGCTATTTGTAGGATTTCGAGAGTTTCGGTTACACAAAAGCGATCATAAACTTTCATTATCAAAAGATATACCAGTTCGCAACTCGAAACGCCACGAACATTTGCGCGCCATCATTACTGATTGGGCGATCTTATGTGAAAGTTCACCAAACACATTCCTACGTGTCACTGTCGTGTTCATAACGACCGCAGTGACACTCTAGAGTACAGATGAACTCATTACGCACTTCCCGATGGTCATCAGTGATCTGACGGCCACGATTAGTTCAGCAGATCTACAGATCTAGATCTAAGGGTTCCATAGGGTTTCTTTAGGGTTTCTTCAGGGTTCGAGCATCCTGACTACTGTACAGTGTCTAGATAGTCATGCTTTACACCAAACTGATCAGCAGCACTTGCAGATTCCAATACCCCTTCTAAAGGGTGACTGTCTAGTTGTCCTACTGCCAGTTCTTGGGAATGGTGCCCCTTCAGTCAGCAATATCCAGTTCTTGGGATGGTGCCCCTCCAGCTCCAGAGTATGGGATGGTGCCCCCTTCAGTCTTCAGTCTTCAGAGGTGGTGTCCTGCAACTTCATGATGCCCAGGCTTTCCCTGTGCTTAAGGAATGCTGGTAGAGGAAGAGGTTTGGTGAAGATGTCCGAGGTGTTGTCCGCTGAGCAGACATACAAGGCTTCCGCTGTGTCGGACTTCACCAATTCTCGGATGTACATGTTCCTGACCTCAATGTGCTTGGATCTGTTGTTGTTGACATAATCGGAGGCCAAATGAATGGCCCCTTGATTGTCACAGTACATAGGCACCGGGTTGCGGATGTCCACCAAGTCGTTCAGCACATTCATGATGTACTTGATCTCCCGAGCCCCTTCAGACATGGCGATGATCTCAGCCTCGGTAGTTGACAGCGACACACATCTCTGCATGATCGAGGAGAAGATGAGCAAGCTCCCACAGAGGTAGACAGCAATGCCAGATGTAGACTTTCTCGTTGTCTTGCAGCCAGCATAGTCAGCATCAGTGTATATGCACATCGGTAGTGCTCCACATGCCAGACCCAGCCCCCTTGGCACAGAAGAGGTTGCTCGCAGCACCAGCTCGTAGCCCACAGTGCCCTTGAGGTATCTGACAACCTGCTTCAGTGCCACAAAGTGCTCTGGGCCATAGGACGCACAGAACCGAGAGAGAGCAGATACAGCAGCCATGATGTCAGGGCGTGAGCACCTTGCAATCCACTGCAGCTGCCCAAGCAGCCCCCTGAATGGGATGGTGGCATCCTTGCCATCAGATGGGGTAAGAGAGCACCCTGGGGACATGGGCAGACTAGCTGGCTTGGCGTCCTTGAGTCCATAGGTGTCAATCATCTGGGAGATGTACCCAGATTGGGAGAGATATGCCACCCCAGGGCCCCAGCGCACACCAATGCCCATCACAAGGTCCAGAACACCCAAGTCCTTGCAGGCATACTTGGAGTTGAAGGCTGCTACGAAGCTGTCATACCACGCGCGACTGTCAGTGGCCACAATGTAGTCATCAACATATGCCAGAATAATGACTGTGATGTCAGAGTCCCTGATGAAATACAGACAGGGCTCAACATCACTGCGCCTCATCCTCTCGTCGTAGGCCATGATGAAAGCATCGCTGGTCTCAAACCACTCTTTGCCCGCTTGCTTCAGGCCATACACCGCCTTGAGGAGCTTGGCACACGTCCTCCCCTGATACTCCAGCCCCCTAGGGAGCTGGACATACAGATCCTCCTCGAGGGTCGAGTTCAGGAAGGCTGTCTCCACATCCATGTGATACACCTGCAGGGAAAGGTTGAGCGCCAGAATGATAACCAGTCTCACCGAAGACAACTGAGTACACGGGGCAAAGGTGTCGAAATAGTCGACACCATACTCCTGCTTGTTGCCCCTCACACACACCCTCGCTTTGCGCTTCTGCAACTGCCTATGCTTGTCCAGCTTGACCTTCAACACCAAAGCCATGTCCAACAGGCGAACTCCAGGGGGTACATCTTCCTTGTCCATCATCTCGAGAGCCTGCTTGACCGTAATCAGGGCCTCCAGCTCCGTCTGGATAGCTTCCATCCACTCATTGGCATCTGGCGCCCCCATAGCTTGCTTGACCCCCTTTGGTTCAGTGACCCCAGGTGGTAGCACATCCACTGAGTCTCCAGCACCCACCTTCACAACCGCTGCCAAGCATGTGTGCTCAGGAGGGAAATGCACCTTACCCAGTGGCAGATCAATGTGGGTGAAGTTCGTGAGCAACACAACACAGTATGGAAATGAGCTGGGTCCCACAGCTCGTGCGCATATGATCCCAGCCTCCAGCTTCTCTTTTCCAGCATCTACCATGACCTCAGTAAATAAGGGGTAGTCGACATTGAGGTCACCAGTCTGCACAGCTGAGCGCACAGCAGCCATATGCTTGGGCTGGCCATCCAGATAGTCTCGGAGGCTCACCCAGCATGTCACATCCCCAGCCTTCACCTTCAGGACTGCCAAAATCTCGTCGCTCTCCTCAGGCAAGTAGGCCCCAACATCAAGAATATCATCTTCCAGCCCACTGGGAAGGGTGTCATGATATACCTCATCCAGCATCGTCACCATGAAGTTCGTGCTCAGCGGGGCCACTGCAGAAGGGTCCCATGTGGTGACCACCTTGCCCAGCTTGTCCACGGCTTCATGGAACCTGACCATACCAGACTTGACGATCTTGCCGGACTCAGGGTCATACAGTAAGTAAGCCGATGATACCTCAGAGTGACCAATGTATCTGAGCTGCTTCGCCCTGTCACTGAGCTTGTGCTCTCTGCTGTCCGGGTCCACAAAGGCATATGCCAGACAGCCGAACACTCGAAGAAGTGAGAGGTCATAATGTTTCCCATACAACTTGTAGTAGGGGGACTGCTTGTGCAGAGGCTTCTGGAACGTCCTGTTCAAGGTGTACACAGTATGCCGAACAGACAGTGGCCATACCTCCACACCAAAACCAGATGTCACCAGTAGCGCTCGAGCCATGGCCTGCACTGTTCTGTGTGACCTCTCAACCCGAGCCTGGTTCTCGTGGAGGTACGGTGAGCCATGGCGCTGCTCAATGCCCTGCTCCTTACAATACTGCTGCGTCTGTCCAGCAATCATGGTCGAGTCCCCATCGGTGTGTAGCACCATGTGGTACTTCTCCTCGAGCCTCATGCGGCTCCTGTGCCTTCTGACCTCGACCAGGAACTCCTCCAGTGCCCCCAGATAGTCAGACTTCTTCTTCAGGAAGTACACACATAACCAGGATGTGCAATCATCCAAAAAGAGAACGAACCACCTGTATCCACCAGCACTGTGCCTGAACGGTCCACAGGTGTCAGACCACACCAATAACCCAATCTCCTCAGCCCTCTCTCTGCCTGTAGGCTTCATGGAAGGTCTGATGGCTTTGGTAAGCCTACAAGAGACACACCTCTCTGAACAACGCAGCACCAGACTCTTGGCATATTGCGCAGACGTGATGCCCATGGGGACCCCCTCGTCCAGCATGTCCTGCATGGTGACATCACCAATATGTCCAAGGCGAAGGTGTGCCAGCATCTTGGCGTCAAGCTTCATCGCCGTATGTCCATCTTTGTACAATACCACCACCGGCCACTTGGTCTCTCTGACCCATACCCTGTCTTCGCCACACATCTCCAGGTTCTCTACGTTGTAACACGAGTCCAGTGGAGCTGAGAATATCGTTTCCCAGCAGGATACTCGTGAACAATGGTGAACTGAGATGTGAGCTGCCACCAGCTGGCAGTCTCCCATCTGGGCAATACCAAAAGGAATCTGGTGGAGTGAGGTGCCCTGTCAAAATCCCTGAGTGCCTTCTGCAGGCACTTCAGAATGACATCATGCTCATAGGGCGGGTTGCCATAGCATGCCTCACCTGCCCAGTCCCTGTCGAAGCAAGGCCGGTCAGTGGTGCAATAGTTGCCCAAGACGTGGTTGTCACTGGAGGCAAATAGTTCCAGAGTGAACGGCCCATGCTCTTCGATGTGCTTGCCAGCCTTCTCAAACTTCCAGTCAGACTTGTCCCGGTCAGAGTCATCGTGATATGCAGCACAGGCGACATATGTATCCAGAGCTCCAGTCACCCGATCCTCATATATGACGTACTGGTTGCCCACCCTGGAGAAGGAGAATGCTACCCCCTCACTGGATATCCGCCTGGCTCCAAAATCAACACTGAAACCAGCATCCTCAAGCGCCACCACGGACACCAAGTTGAAGGGCTGTCCAGGGATACAGTGTGCACCAGTGAATTGCAGTCCAATAGCACGCCCAGTGACCACATCCAGCTTGGCAAATGTCACTGTGCCACTGCCCTCTGACGAGATAGTACCTGCCTGTACTACACTGAAAGTGGATCGCGCAGTGGCATCAAAGTCACTCCCAAAACTAGCCACCGAGTTGAATATGTGCTTGGAGGCACCACTGTCCAGCATAGCCACTTGACCACCGCCTGCAGCCAATGGCAGGTCGCTGGTGAACACATCAGTCTTGCTGTTTGCAGATGCAACACACAGGGCTAGTGGGGTGCACATAGGATGCCCCCCTGGCAGGTCACATGCCTCGTCATCATCAGAGCCACTGCCATCCTCCAGATCAGGCGCATCATCATACCAATCAGCCCCAGGGCCAGTGTCCTTGTGACAGAGGTGTTGCTCGCAAGGCGGACAGAATAGTCCAGATGCCCAGTCATCAGAGGGGATACCACCCACTCCTTCAAGGGGCTGATACATGCACACATCCTCCTCCTCATCCGAGTCCGAGGCGTCCACCAGATCAGGCATATCCTCTGAAGCATAGCCATCATCATCCAAGTCAATGCCAGAATCTGCATCCAGAGCACTGATGGAGTTACCAGAGTCACCGCCATAATGATGATAAAACAGCCCAGATGCCCAATCATCAGAGGGGATACCCACTCCTTCAAAGGGCTGCCATGAAAGCTCACCATCCTCCTCGTCCGAGTCAGAGGCATCCTCCAGAGTTGGCATAGTGCCTGAAGCATAATCTTCATCATCCGAGTCAGAGGAATCACTGAGACCAGGTACACAGCCGAGCCTAGATAGTGTGCGACAGGCCCGGGCATGATGGCCAGCAGCAATCCGCGCAGGTGTTGTGAAACTGACACCAGAGCCACTCAGTGCATGCACATGTTCAGGCAATGGGTGAGAAGAGAAGGCATGTTGAAAGCCAACCTGCTCAACACCATACACCACACAAGCATCTGGTGTAGCCCCAGAGGCATAATCTCCTGGATCCGAAGAGTCATCACCACGATGAGAAGAGCCTTCAGAGTCATAGTCACTGTGACCTGAATCGTCACTGCCATCAGACGAGGAGTCAAAGTCCCACTCATCCTCATAACCATATCCCAGCAAGGCCCAGAAGTCCTCAATCGCCTTCACCGTGTCACGAGTAACCATGCTGAGTAAAGTTACCCATGACTGCAGCCTCTCAAAGGACCCTCGTACCATGACCGGCTCCTTCTCAATCAGACGTTGCAGTAGACCATGCTGCTCCTCCACAAGGCGCTTGGCACACTCCATCTTCACTCGGCACACTGCTCTGCCATCAGCAGGAAAGTGAGGATCTTCCAGCACCTTCAATGCCCTGTCCGACACTTCCACAGAGCCACTCATGAACATACTATGCACATACTGGACCTCCGAAGTGTACCATGGCTGCCTGGGGGATATCTGATACCCAGGTCCAAGATGTTGCTCCCTTCCTGCCTCCCATAGGGCTTGGGTAGGATCAAGCTTCCTCCCAGGCAGAGCTGTGCACATAGTATCAATGTAGACAAACGAGTCGTACACTGGAGCCACAGGGAAATACTTGTGTTTGTTCAATAAGAACTTATGCTTATTGGGCTGATAGGGGTGTGACTTCTTACCAGGTCTCCTCAATTTAGAGTGCCCTCCCATAGAAGCATCAGACCTCCATCGACAGACTCCACTCACAGATTGGTCCTCAGCCTCAACAGGGAAAGAACCCCCAGAAGATGTAAGTCCACCCAGAACTGCATAGTAGTTGCGCAGGGAGACTCCCGATGTAGACCCAACACAGTCTTTCACAGGGCTCCCAGAGATAAACTGGGGCATGTCCTCAGAGAAACAGGTAACCACGCTGTCCAGCTCACAGATTGCATACAGAGCCTCCCCAGAAGCATCCACACCAGGGTCCTGCTGAGCTTCAGTGACAGCAGCCGCACGATTGGGTAGCTTCCCATGCTTCTGGTAGTCCTGGACCCTCTTCATTATCGCGTCCCTCCTCTTGGGATTCTTCTTGAGGAACTCCTCCCGCTTGCCCTCGTTAGTCACAAAGCATTCCTTGGACGAGTGCCCAGTCATATGACATATGGGGCACGGAACCTTCTTGAGCATCACAGTACGTTTCTGCTCCTCCTGCTTGCGCCTGTCCTCCACGATTCCAGCACCCGTCTCCGTAGCTGCCGCTGAAGTAGCTATAACGTTGTCGAAGTGATCACACACCGCGTCACTCAGCTCCTGGAACGACGGTATCTTGTTCTTGGAGTACATAGAACGTACCATTACATACGCCGGGTTCAAGAATTTCAGCACCATAGCCACAAAGACCGCCTCCAGGCTGGCAACATGAAATTTCTCACCGGTCGGCAGGAATTCGCTCGTGCACGCATATTCCTTCACCCTGTCGAGAAGCTGCCGCGCACTCAGAAAGAACGGCAGTGGGTTAGCAAGCGACGCAAACTTCTTCGTGTCATCAAGCAGAGCCTGGACCTGCCTCACAAAGTACGCAGGGCCCGTGCTCCGACGCATTTTAACTAACTGCCGCCAGGCCAATATACCATTCGCCTCCTCGCTGTACGTCTGCACAACCGCATTTGCCGTCTTGGAAGTCACGGCCGACAGAAAGTCGTGAAACAACTGATTCGCTGCCACAGAGAAGTGCTCGTCCTTCTTGACGTCCTCCAAGTCGCGCGCGTCAGATAAGAGCAACGCCAGCGCCCGGTGACGCAAACATGGCACAATTTTACCGCGGAATTCCAGCCACTTGCTGTCATTTTCTGCGTCCTGACCAGAATAAAGTTGGTCAGACTTGAAACTCTTCAACATTTCCGCCAGAGGAGGCAAAGGTACGCCCGCAGTGCCACCCGCAACGCGAGAGTGCATACCAGAACTAGACATACCGGATTTCGCGGCCTCAGGAGACGCAACAGCTTCTCCTGTCCCCACATTTTGATTCGCAGCCAACTGGGGCACTGTCTGTGCCAGGACCTGAACCATCTTCATAAGCTCATTTATACGCGCGTCTTGCTGCAAAGAGAGCTGTTGTTGTCGCTCATCGATAAGAGCTGTCAATGCCGCAGAGTCCTCCCCAACTGAAGTTCCACCTTCCGACATCACCTCCGAGATATCGCCGTAAGTAGATTCCACACCCAGTCCTGGTGGGGTCCGCTCCGCAAGCTTGGCCTTGTCTCGTCTCATACTCATTTCCGAAAAACGCGCAGCAAAAAAATTGCGTGATACAACCGTAGGTTAACACTTACTGTGTAGTAAGTGGGCCCAAAACCTGTAGGATTTCGAGAGTTTCGGTTACACAAAAGCGATCATAAACTTTCATTATCAAAAGATATACCAGTTCGCAACTCGAAACGCCACGAACATTTGCGCGCCATCATTACTGATTGGGCGATCTTATGTGAAAGTTCACCAAACACATTCCTACGTGTCACTGTCGTGTTCATAACGACCGCAGTGACACTCTAGAGTACAGATGAACTCATTACGCACTTCCCGATGGTCATCAGTGATCTGACGGCCACGATTAGTTCAGCAGATCTACAGATCTAGATCTAAGGGTTCCATAGGGTTTCTTTAGGGTTTCTTCAGGGTTCGAGCATCCTGACTACTGTACAGTGTCTAGATAGTCATGCTTTACACCAAACTGATCAGCAGCACTTGCAGATTCCAATACTATTCCTTGGAGGCTGCTACAGTGCAATACCGTGACAGTCGCCAGGACGTGGTAGGCACTCCGGGAGTGGCCGTCAGGATGGGCACGAGCGCTGATGCTGAGCTTGGGACAGTCTTGCTCGGTGCGCGGGTGCTGAAGGCTAGGGTCCGTTTTGTCAGGAGCCCGCCGGTGAGGAGCAAGCCCAAGGTGAGTGGCCGGTCACAGGTGCCCCAGCTCAAATCGCAGCGGGCGCTGTACAGGGACAGAGCAGTGACGGCCCTGGAAGTGGAGGTGCCTGGCGCTCTGCAAGAGGACGGGTCGGAGGCGCAGACTGGGGGCAGCCCCCTGCACCTCTTTGGGGATGCAGAGATGTCCCCGCAACAGGAGGCGTCCCTGATGGCATGCCTGGAGAACGAGGATGACACCACCACGCCCGAGGAGATGATTCCGGAAGAGATGACGCCCTGGGCTCGAGGCGAGGGCCCGGGCTCACGCTTGCCCTGTGAGGATGCCGCAACCAGCTCCTCCTGCGGGGGGTGCACGTGCCGGTGTGACTCATCCTGCAGTGAGTCGCGAGCCGCGTTGCCTGCTCGTGGGGAGAAGAAAAGTGGGAGAGCAAGCGGTCGTGCAAAGAGGCGGGCGGGCGACTCATGAAGACGGGTGCGGCTGGCGCGGGCGTGCAGGGCTGCCGGCGTTCTTCCTCGAGGATCACGGAGGCATGCTCGAGAGTGCTCTGCCGGATAGCTGGGAGGAGCTGGCGGAGTTGGAGAAGGAGCTGGCAAGTGAGCTGGGCTACAGTGAGGAGGAGGAGGAGCAGGGGCACAGTTCACACAGCTGGCGGGATGTGTTGAGCGGAACCGAGGGAGAGGGCGGGCGCTCGTTGCACTCCAAGTTGATGTCTCCGGACCGCAAGAAGCGCTCCCCTGGGGAGATGCGGCGAGTGGTGGAGGAGAAGCAGCGCCGCGCCGAGCAGCAGCGCCTCATGATCCATCACGAGCGCAAGTACCGCCTCGCACGGTGTGGGCGCATCCCCTGCCCCGCTTCGCCCTCAGTTTCCGGGCCAGAGTCCGCCAGGACAGGTGCTCTCACCTCCCCTCTCGTCAGAACGCTCAGGGTGATACTGATGCTGATGCTTCGCAAGTGGCACCGCTGTTCCGCTCCGATGCAGCTCCCGTCTCCGGGGGTGGTGAAGCACCAGCTCCCGTCTCCGGGGGTGGTGAAGCACCAGCTCCCGTCTCCGGTGGTGGTGAAGCACCAGCTCCCGTCTCCGGGGGGGGTGGTGAAGCACCAGCTCCCGTCTCCGGGGGTGGTTCTGAAGCACCAGCTCCCGTCTCCGGGGGTGGTTCTGAAGCACCAGCTCCCGCCTCCTGGGGTGGTTCTGAAGCACCAGCTCCCGTCTCCGGGGGTGGTTCTGAAGCACCAGCTCCCGTCTCCGGGGGTGGTTCTGCAGCACCAGCTCCCGCCTCCTGGGGTGGTTCTGAAGCACCAGCTCCCGTCTCCGGGGATGGTGAAGCACCAGCTCCCGTCTCCGGGGGTGGTGCTGTGCTCCGCACCTTGCAGAGTGCAGTCCCCTCGATTGCTGACTGCATTTGGTGGCGGGCGGGGGTTGACGCAGGGCGGAGGGGGACCGTCAAGCGGTGCGCACTCATGTGCAGCACACACGCGAGCAGCTCGTGAACCAGTCCCAGGAAAAGCAGTCCAGGTGCTCGCCTGCTTCACCAGCAACCCCCATCCACGCCTCTAAAGCCTTCCTCAGCTCATGTACCCCCCATCCCCTCCCCCCCCCTCCCCTCAAAGTGCAGTGCTCGCCCCGGCCTCTGAGGCAGAGCATGCGCAGCTGGGACCGGCAGCGGCTGCGGGGAACTCTTCAGTGGCTGCCGCAGCCTGGAGCTGGAGGGGGCTGCGCAGCAGCTTGGGGGATTTGCCGGAGTCCCGGAAGCGGGGGCGGGGGGGCGAGCGGATGTCGAGCAGAAGCCAGTCTCTGCGGGAGCAGCACATCAAGAATGTCGCGAGGCGGGCGTCTGCCGAGAACCGCAAGGTGCAGGAGGTGCTCTTCATCAACGAGCTTGACGCCGAGAACCGCAAGCTTTCGATTGAGCAAAAACTGGTGCGCCTCTCCCCGCGGATACGCCCCCTAGCGGCCAGGCGAGGCGCCATGCAGAGTTGTAAGCAGCGGCCTTCCAACTGCCAACAGGGCGCTCCCAGCGGTCGTGATGCGCGCTCCCGGCGGTCATGATGCGCGCTCCCGGCGGTCGTGATGCGCGCTCCCAGCGGTCGTGATGCGCGCTCCCAGCGGTCGTGATGCGCGCTCCCCGCGGTCGTGATGCGCTCCCGAGGCGGTCGTGATGCGCTCCCGGCGGTCGTGATGCGCGCTCCAGCGTCGTGATAGGCTCCCGGCGGTCGTGATGCCGGGCTCCCGCGGTCGCGCTCCCAGCGGTCGTGATGCGCGCTCCCAGCGGTCGCGATGCGCGCGCCCGGCGATCGCGATGCGCGCTCCCGGCGATCGCGATGCGCGCTCCCGGCGGTCGTGATGCGCGCTCCCAGCGGTCGTGATGCGCGCTCCCTGCGGTCGTGATGCGCGCTCCCAGCGGTCGTGATGCGCGCTCCCAGCGGTCGTGATGCGCGCTCCCAGCGGTCGTGATGTGCGCTACCGGCGGTCGTGATGGGCGCTCCCAAAAAAGCGGTCGCGATGCGGGCTCCCAGCGGTCGTGATGCGCGCTCCCAGCCGGTCGCCCGATGCGCGCCCGGCGATCGCGATGCGCTCAGCGGTGTGATGCGCGCTCCCACAGCGGTCGTGATGCGCGCTCCCAGCGGTGTAGTCGCTCCCGGCGGTCGTGATGCTGCCGCGCGCTCCCAGCGGTCGTGATGCGCTCCGAGGCGGCCGTGATGCGCTCCCAGCGGTCGTGATCGCGCTGGCGTGATGCGCGCTCCTAGCGGTCGTGATGCGCGCTCCTAGCGGTCGTGATGGGCGCTCCCAGCGGTCGTGATGCGCGCTCCCAGCGGTCGTGATGCGCGCTCCCTGCGGTCGTGATGTGCGCGCCCTGCGGTCGCGATGCGCGCTCCCAGCGGTCGTGATGCGCGCTCCCAGCGGTCGTGATGGGCGCTCCCGGCGGTCGTGATGGGCGCTCCCGGCGGTCGTGATGCGCGCTCCCAGCGGTCGT
>LGRX02016271.1:0-29695 GCA_001247695.2 Cymbomonas tetramitiformis
ATGGGCTGCCCCCCACAAAGACGGAAGCTCCTGCTACCAATCCTCAAAATCCTACCAAAACGGAGCCCTACGCACGGCAGGGCGACACCGGGTGCTCCCTAAGGCCAGTGCTTTCAAGCAGTGGCCCCCCGGGTTAGCCGGCGTGGCTTCCTCACAGTGCCTCGAACGAGCAAGTGTAGACCACAACCGGCGGGACACCAAAATTGGCGAACGCCGTTCACTGGCCGGCGGCGTCCGGAGAGGCACCCAAAAAAGTTTGTTGTTCCATCATCCTACTCCAAACCAAAAAAAAAAACGCAAACGCACAAAAGTATAAAACAAAACCAATCACTACACAACAAACGCACACAACAACATCTAAAAGCAAACATCAAGAACAAAATGAAACCGCACAAACAGCTCTTACCGACTGAACATCCTTCGCAACACGATACGCAAACATCCAACTGCAAATACGCACTACAAGCGAAACGAGTGAGTTCCAACACTACAACTGATAAAACGGAGAAGGAAGAAGGGAAAAAAGGGAAAACACTTAGGGCAACTTAGCAAACGCAACATCTACACGCATCTCAAGCGACAGCGCGACCTGACGTAAGGGAGCGCGAAAGCTGAACATCCCATCCCACAAGGCCTCCTGCAAGGCGCCCGTAGTAACGGGCTAACGTTTACCAACGGCTGACGTTCAAGTCAAAAACAAAATACGAAACACGAGCGAAAAACGCAAAAACAGCAAGGACATCTTACATCTTAAACGCAGGAGGCCAAAAGAAAATGAGGGAACCACGCAAGGCTGTATCGCGACGCCAACCACCCAAGTACGGCAAGTCCAAGTAGTCCACCTCGGCAATTGAGGTGACGATACTTCAGCAGCGGTAGCCGCGAAGGCTGCCTCATGGTCGTTGCCTTCCCGCGCGCCGCCATCATGAGCTATTGAGGTTGCGACTCTTCATCCCCGGCCAGGCGCCTGGTTTCGGCGTGGATGAGGTGCTGCTTCAGCTGCGTTGCCGTCAAGAATACCTCATCGAGCAGCCCCGCGCCTTGGGCCTTGCCCTGACCCATCCCCGGACTACAGCGCGCGAGTGTCACCCGTTGCTGTCCTCCACCATTTGCTCGCGTGTTGAAGGAGACGGAACCGTGACCGGCATAATCCAACGTGACCGGGGAGAGACTGCGAAGCCACTTACCCCCCAACACCACGTCTACTTGGATTCCTAGCGGCAAGACTCGCAGAGCCATCCGCTTCTCGCAGTAGTAGTTCACTCCCGCCGCCGCGTGCGCGGTGAACTTGGTGTACGCCACCTCTCCAGCGGTCTTTACAGATCCATCTGCCAGTGTGACCTTCATTGGCGTCCCTGAGCGCACTGTCAAGTCACAAGTACGGGCACATTCCGCCGAGATGAAGTTGTCCGAGGCGCCCGAGTCCACCAGCACCTTTACTCGATGTCCACGAAGGTAAACAATCACTACAAATGAGGAATATTCTCTTTCATATCAAATACGAGTATCATCATCAATAAAATAGAAGATACCAAGAAATCATAAGGTACATTGTTTCACTCCATAAATAAGAATTTGCTATCTTCCTTCAAAAGTCGGTCAATGACTTCTGACACGGTGTGAACCTTAGCACGGTAATCTGAGGTTGTGAAATGCCACTTCGGTCCACCAAAATGATGATTCAGGGCGTCCCGCACAAAGTTATCTGAGCGATGGGGAGCTGGTGCATTCCAATGCACCACACTCTCCATTATGAGACCATCCTGAGTTAAGTGTCTCTCGCTTGCTGAATGCTTATCAATGCACGATCCTTGGCTCTCCACCACCGCCTCGTTCTGCATTTTCAAAGCACAATGCTCAAATAAATACATCCAGTCATGAACATCCGTATAAAAGCTGGGTGACGTCAAGATATGTGCCATCATTGCAGTGCCACTCGCATGGAGCCATGTGCTTGGATAAATTTGGCCTCCCTCCCTGAAAGCAGTCACCAAGCGTTGAACTAGGATTTGATGTTGTTCCCAGATGATCTCAAATGCGGGCAATGTCAGGTTCCCAGCTGAAACGGCTCACTTGTACACTTGTCTCAAGCTGCCTTCGGCCCTTGAAATCACTTTACAGTTTACACCCCTGAAATTACCTTACTAGGCCCTCCGGGCCCTTAAAGTATCCGTTCTGCAACGGCCCTACGGGCCCTTAAATCGCCCTTGCGCCGGGCCTTTCAGGCCCTTCGGGCCAAATCCCTTGTTTTTTTAGACCAAATCCCTGATTTCTCGGCGGCTGCAAGGTAGCCGCCGACATGCACTTTTCCAGCTAGGCCCCTACCTACCACCCTAAAAATTCTGCAGCACTCTGCAACATGCCTGCAGGACCTTGTGCAGCACGTCAAGTGCTGCAAAATTGCTGCAGGTATGTTGCACTTTTCCATAAAAGTTTTCATTTTTCGATATTTGGCAAAAAAACAAATTCAGAGAAAAGCTGCACCGCTCGATGGCGAATCGAACGGGACGAAAGATGCCTGAGGAAGGGGTGTCAAAAAACGTAAACGCACGAAATTCGACGGCGGGGTCAGTGTCACCGTGATCGCGAAAAACGATTTCCCACCTGTGGATCAAAGGCATGAAAAATCTGGTCATTCAAATCGACAAGGGTCACGAAATGACCTTCTCCTGTGACACAGTAGTCATGCACGAAAACATCGACATGAGATGTATGACATGACACGGACCAAGTTGTCGCGGAAATTCAAATCGATCTGTCCAGGGATCGCATCACGACACTGTGACACGATTCGGCCATCGCATGGTGTTGGTCAGCGGGGCTCAGTGCAGACGAACTTGTCGTTGTGAGCTACACCTCAGCTCACCGTTGCGTAGCTACACCTCAGCTCACCGTTGCGTTGCACACCTGTGGACACACACTCGACAGTGCTGGGACTGCACATGCAGAGGGGCTTGCTTTTCCAGTTCTGACTATGACTTATCTGTGAATTGTTTGCAGGTACGTGCGCGTGTGTTCAGATAAAAACTTACTTTCACAAATTGAAGCCTTAATGTGCTCGGCGCGTTGTCTTGGGGCGAACGATGGGCTGAAAATACACGAGGAGGAGAAGTACATTTTCAGCACATCGAACGCCTCGAGACTTTTAGGCTATTCGCCATCGTCTATGATAGCTTAATTTTCTAAGGTGTTTTGACTGTCTAATGCGTTTCTCCGCTTTACTACTAACCCTTAGTATTTGGGCTTTGTTTTTCAGATGGGCCGAAAACCCATAATAAGGAAGAGAAGTAATTTTTCAGCCCATCGAGACCTCGAGATTTATTCGCTATCGTTTATGGGACGATATTTTAGTTTTAAGAGTGTTTTAATACTTATTTGAATCTGCGATGTACTAACCGTCAGTTATTTGGCTTTTTGTTGTTTGGATGGGCTGAAAACGCGCAAGGATGAGAACGAATTTTCCGAAGCCCTTCCAAAGGTACCCCTCGCGACTTTCTTCGTTTATTCGCTAGCGTTTACAAGTTGATATTTCAGTTTTGGAAAAGTAGTTTGCTAGTTAATTGTCTTTCTTCCCCTCGCTAACTGTTGGTTATTTGGCTTTATTTTTCAGATCGGTTGAAAACGCCCAAGGGGGGAAAGTGATCGTCCATTCCATGTAACTTCGTCTTCTATAGGTTGTAGGTTGATAGTTACTCTAGTTTAGTTTTCATGAAGTCACCGCGTGTGGATGTTAGTTTTGCTGAAGTCGACGCGTGTAGATGCCTATAGTTAGCAAAGATGATTTAACCGTGTAGCGAATAGTAAAACTGTGAATAACATCATTGTATATAGCTTAATTCATTTTAACACTTTATTAATAGCGCTTGCACTTATTTCCCCACCACGTTCATGTTTGCAACACAAGCATCATAGTGCATTCAAATTTGAAATATTTTTGCAACATCTTCTCATGCCTGCAGCTTATATGAATCTTGCTTGCAATATATGTGCAGCATGCCAGTAGCATATACAATATATACATGCAACATATTTGCAGCTTTATGTGCAGCATGCCTGCAACGAACTTATAATATACACATGCAGCACTTCTGCAACGTACACCGTATACTTTTGCAGCTCACCATAATATTCATGCAGCATATATGCAGCATGCCTGCAGCATACATGTAATATATTGTAACATGTCCACAGCGTATGTGCACACATATGCAGCGTAAAATAACACTTTTGCAGCTCACCATAATATTCGTACAGCATATATGCAGCATGCCTGATGCAGCATACATGCAATATAGTGTAGCATGTCCACAGCGCATGTGCACACACATGCAGCGGTTGTATCTCATTGATAACATGCCTGCAAGGCATGTGCAGCTCACATGCTGAACACATGCTGCACGCATGCTGCACGGGTTCAGCACCACACTCCTGCAGCATGTCTGCAGCACAGGAGGGGTCACTTCAGCGTGTCTGCAGCATGCCTGTAGCGGTGTGCTGCAGACGTATATCGTGCTGCAGACATGCTACATAAATGCTGCAGCTTGTCTTGCAGCACAATGTCATACGTGTGTGGTACGTCTGTGGTACGTTTGCAGCACGTGTGCAGCAGTGTGCTGCAGTGTGCTAAAAACGTAGGGCTGTTTCTAACATTTCTGCTGAGCATCGCGCTTCGTTTTTTTCTTTCTTTCAGGATTCCTTTTTTGCGCTTGGCCTTTTTCAGATGTGCCAGCAGCGTTTTTTTCTCCTGCGCAGTTGAATTATGGCACGCACGAACACGGTGACCGTACGGGCAGATTGTGTCTGTACTGATTGGCTGCTTGTCCGCATTTAGATGCAGTTCTTCGTTTGCTAACTTTGACTGTTTCGTATTTTACTGAAACTCTTAAAATATGGGATTCGCTCGGGTATCCCACACGAGGGCGAAAGCTGCACCAACTGTGCAGTGTGGATTCGAATTTCACCGCTCTCACTGACTTCGCGCTTGCTGGCGCGACTGGCGCGACTGGCGCGACTGGCGCGACTGCGCGACTGGAATTGAACCCAGTTCTCCCATCATAAATCTTCGATTTTAACCGGTAGACTACGCCGCCTATTGTTTTCTTATATGGTGTGCACGACACGAATTATTATTCTAAGAATGTAAATCATATTTCAGATTCTTTTGAACATTTCAGATTTCATAATTGAACATCGCGCGCCCATTTCATCGCGCGCTTCAACCACTTCATCTCGTGCACCACCCTCTTCATCCACCGTCCCCTCTCCCGCCCCCAAATCGCGCGCGCTCCCCATCGTGCCCCCGGCCCCATCGCGCGCGCTCACATCCTCCCATCCCCGCCCCACGTCGCGCCTACACCCCCCCGCGCCAAAGCGATCATCGAATATTAACAAAGCCGTCATCGAATTCCATGGAGCGATCATCGAACCCAATCGAGCGGTCAATATCATCGAGCGGTCATCAGCAAACCCTATCGAACGGTCATCAACGATTATCGAGCGCGGTCGTCGCTCGTTGGACCCTGTCAACAAACGGACCGGTAAGTGCACACGAGCTCGTATTTACTGGTACACATGTACCACGCCAGTGCCCGTACACCATCGGTACACGCATACTTAACCTGGGAACATGTGGGTATACGTGTACCCGTCACATTTATAGGTTGGGTACGTGCTCGATACGAATACTACAACGTGGACAACTACAACCACCTCATCTCCAAGTAAGGCGCATGTAGAGCATTGTGGGTGCACATGTACCAAGCGTGCACGATCGCTCAGTACGCGTGCACCCCGTGGGTCGCACCCATTTCCAGTGATGCTGACACGGTGCACGCGTACCGCGCCCGCACCCGTAGCGCAGTGCACGCGCAGTACACATATCCCCCGGCATTCCCATAGTTCGTAGGCGTCATGCGTTGTTTGCAGCGCGGCGCACTTCAGGTCAAAGGCACCGGGTACCGCCAAGTGCGAGGTGCACATCGACCAGGCGGACCCCACCCCATGGTTGGGAAGACACTACACGGAGTATGAGCGCGCTCTACTCGAAGGTTGCCCTTCTCGATGCCGCAAGTTCAATCGAGTGCAAGTGGGTACGATGAAGTTCCGGACCGCATCGATGGACAAAAAGTTCAAGACAGTGCAATGTTACTTCCGATCCTTTTACGTCGAGAGGGTGAGGACGAATGGTCGCGAGGAGCAACCGGAACAAACGGACCGGTAAGTGCACACGCGTTCGTATTCACTGGTACACATGTACCACCAGTACCCGTACACCCACGGTACATGCACACCTATCATGATAACGTGTGGGTGCACGTGCACCCGCCATGATCATATGATGGGTACATGTTAGGTACATATGTACCGGTGTGCAGTAGTGTGCGGACCGAACCCATGCACGAGCCGAGCGGTGCGAGACTGATTTCATATCGATGTGATGGTACGTATGTCGGGAGGGGGGTTGCTTATGTTCCAGGTTCGGCCGGGTGGATGGCATCTATCGAGTAGAGCTTGGAGGAAGACCATATGTGTTTGTCAAGGTTTCTTGGCTAAAGAAGCCAACTAAAGCTTTAACGGCCGCTTTGCGTGCGAGCGAGGCATTCCATCATAGGACCGGATAGTGTTTCCAAGTGTTTCTACGTCCAGGACCCAGAGAATCCGGACACCAAATTCGATCGAAAAGAACCGTTTATGCTTGCCGAGGAGATTGCTTCTCAAGTGGTGATTCCAAAGCATCCTTGCATGGAAACCTCGGTGGTCTTGGATCCGCTAGCCGACTTCTTTGAGCAGATTGTCCGAGATGAGAATTCCAGTGACAATGAGGCATGATAGATACACATATATCTTATGAAATGTAATTGTATATAATGATCGTTTTTGTTATGGCGAATTATTAAATTGACACATGGTCCACTGTCGGTACACGTGCACGCCATATAGAACACGCGTAGGGTAACTATGATTGTACCCAAGTCGTACTAATAAGGGGGTGCGTTCACATGTACCCAACATGCACTCGTCTGCCATTTGGTACATATGTCTGGTGCATGTGTACGAGGAACCATGTACCCAGCATGTACCCAGCATGTACTCAGTATGTACCATATGGTACACGTTAGGCCTATATGTACGAGGAACCATGTACGAACCCGGCATGTACCTACATGTACCCGCTCGGTGCATGCTAGGTACATGTGTACGCAATCGATTGCGTACACATGCACCCCGCATGTACCTTTTCGTACATGTGTACCCGTGTAAGGGGCACACGCCAGGTACACGTAGATTCACGCCAGTCCTGTTTTTCGGGTGTCCATTTCTGAAGGAATAACTCAGTAGTTTACATCGAAACTTGTCAAGGATGTCTTAGCCACTTATGGCCTTGACATATATGTGAAAATATTGCAATTTTTTACAACTCGGAGTTTCACTGAGTTTTGGGCCCCAAGAGGGGCGTGGGTAGGTACATATGTACCTTGTCGAAGTACATGCCGGGTACATGCCGGGTACATGCCGGGTACAGGTGTCCTAACTTTGTAGGGTATGATGTGCGAGTGAGACATGCCGTCACCTATGGCGTGCCACCGTCTTGGAGAACTGGACATAACACGCTATAAGCTCATTTACCGCCCTTGGTCGGGGCGGGGATAATTGCCGAGGCTCCCAACATTAACATGTGTCGCGAAGATCAGCATCGTTAGAACTCTGCTCCAACCATGACTACGGCCAGCAAGCTTGCCGATCACATATGCGATCGGTCTGGTCGTCTGATATAATCAGCTTGGTTAGTAAATATGATCAGATCTTTTGATTACTTGATACATCGTGCCATCTGATTTGATAGACTATGATCGTCCGATAATCCGATTTTGTCTGATTGACAACCTTGATGGCGGGTGCATCAAATTGTGAGGCCAAATGGCGTGTCATACATAAGATGCCAATATGAGAGCACGGTGTGGAGGCCATGTAAATCTTGAAAAAATGATATTGGGTTGACTGGGTTGTGCATCGTGGGTTGTAGTGCGTGTGTTTAGCATGTGCTCACACACCTCGAGACTATGCAGATGGCGTGTTCAGTACGTTAACGACAACTTGATTGTAAGCTCCTGTGCAGAGCGGCATGCTACCTATAAGTGTTGTGCTCCTGTTGCATTTGCGTGAACCGGGGTATTTCAGGTAAGAGATTCGGGTGATTTCAGGTGAGAGCGACGAGCGGGGGAGGGGGAGCGCAGAGATCTGTGTGAGCGCAGCAGCAGGTTTAGCCTTATGTTTGAAAAAGGGACATATGCATACCGAAAGTTACATTACCAGTTCATTGTTCAGGTATAGTCACGGGGAAGCCGATTTCCCCCCCACTGTATGGGGGCCTGCTTCTCCTTGCGTCACCCCTCACTGTGTGTGGCATGTGTCACCCGTGACCGTGTCCCCGTCACGTTAGCCTTCTCTATTTAGACAGTCCGTATGTCTGTCTCTCCAGTTTATGCTATCACATTCCGAGCACCCGTCACTGTGTGTTTTCTGACTGCTTTGTATATATATACACCTTATATATATACACCGATATCACCGTTTCTATCAGGTTATCGACCCACATCACGCTTGGTGGTGTTCGGTTTGGCTTGACTCGCTTTGGCTTTCCGCCGATTCTACAATTCCCTTTACTTCCTTTGGGCGTTCATCGGTTTGAGTGCAGCCGCCTCATCCAACTTCCTTGCCCGACTTCGCGTGGTTCCTACCGTCTGTGACTGGTTTTACGTGATCTCCCTCGGCCAAACTTCCTTTGTTTACTTCCTTCATTCTGGCCGCCTACTTCCTTCCACCAACGCTCTGGCCAGCAGCGCCTCTGCTGCCGGAAAACTGGCTTACCTTACGGCATTTTTGACGTGACCGCCGTGTTCCTCGTCAAAAACTGACCCAATTTGACCCCTACATCGTCCGATTCCGTTAATTTTACAAGAAGTTACGTTATCACCATCAACCCAAACGCCCACTCGACTTTCTGACCAGCAGCACCCCTTCTGGCGGGAATACGGGTTACCGTACGACGTTTTTGACATTACCCCCGTTTTCCTCGTCAAATTTCACCCCAATTTGACTTCTCCATCGCTTGATTTGGTTAATTTTTCGAGGAGTTACCTTTCACCCACGAAACCCTATCGACGCGCCTTCCAGATTTTGCAGACGCAGAGATCATGGCCTCGCTACGCCAGCGTGCGCGCATGGCCGCAGTTCGGTCTGCACTGGACTTGCTTCGACGACAACATCTTCCCTTTGACTGTGGTCTGGTGGTGCCTGGTGGTGCTTACACACCAAGCACCAAGCTCGAGTCCATCGCGTTCGCCATCAACAACGAGTGCTTTGACTCCTTCGACTTCGTCCCTCCACTCCCTTCGCCCTCGCCTTGCACCCCACCTCTTCACCATCTAGTGGTGTGTGGTGATGTTGCCACGCCCACTTCGCCCCTCACCATCGTTCCTTTCGAGCCATTCCCAATGCGCTCAATCGCGCCCCCTTACCGCATTTTTCACCTTCCACCTCCCCAACCCCTTCTCATCGACGCATTCGCTGTGGTGGTGCCAGGCTACTTTTGGCTTTGGCACCGCACAGGAGTTGGTTAATTTGTCGCCTGGATGCCCCTCGACATCTTCGAGAACACCGCCGCCACCACTCAGTGAAAGCACGATCACATCGCAACCAACTGCAGCCAACCAATTCTAGACTTAGCCGCAATTAGCTTACAGAGATTCACCGCATCTTGCCAGCTGTTAGCCGGCTGCAATGGTCCCTTGAACTCTGACATTAAGTAACATTGGGTTTAGGTTTTAGGGTTTGCTCGCTATGGGATTGCCACTCACACCTTCGGGGTGAGGTGGTGTCACGGGGAAGCCGATTTCCCCCCCACTGTATGGGGGCCTGCTTCTCCTTGCGTCACCCCTCACTGTGTGTGGCATGTGTCACCCGTGACCGTGTCCCCGTCACGTTAGCCTTCTCTATTTAGACAGTACCGGAATATCCTAGTTCACTAGATATCAGAGGGTCCCGAACTGTGTGGATAAACTGTGATAAGATAATAAACCCTAAGCTAGATATACCCGGAACGGTCTCGCAATGGTCTCGGATACTAGCCTACCTGTGACACAGCGTGTGTCACAGCACGAACCTATAGATCAGTCAGCGGTCCAGTGTTGGTCCTAGGGGTCTGTCATAGGGGCCTGCACCTCCCAGTCAGGGCTGCCTATACAGATTCCAGCACACCACCCCAGCACTGTGGGTGGTGACTGTCTAGGAGAGTCAGAATGTTAAGATAAGTTAGGGTAGGAGCTAGGGTGACAAACCTAACTGCTAATTCAACTGTGCAATTCTGATACACAAATTGAAACCCCCTAGCCGGCACAAGTGCAGAAACATACAGGCATATAGGTCCTGCCAAACTACTGAAAGGCACTGTGTCAGCAAGGCAGATTGAAGAGTTCAAAGTTGTCAAAGCAAAAGCATAAACCAGATTGAAGACCGTGTTGAGGTCAAAGTACATCTCAGCACACCACCATGAAAGTGGTGTACTGCCAGAACCAGAAACATAACTACTCGGGGTCAATGGCCAGAGGAGCACCGTCACCACAATGAGCACCGTAGTAGCCCGCAGTAGCACGGCGGAGTAACACAGGGCTGCCAAAGTGCAAGGTGTCGGTCACTGAGAAATCATTCGCCAGAGAATTTGACGGAGTTGGAGTTGTTGATTCGTCGATCACGGGAGGCTGCACCGCACCAGGGTGCTGCCAAGTGCTGCCCGAAGGTGGCGCCTCGTCATCCGAAGACGATGCCGGCGACAACGGAGGACCGCCCTGAAATAAGATGCCAGGCGGCGGCGGCCCGGGATGCCACGGCACCGGAGCCATATAGAGGCCCTGCCGCCTCTGTACCCGCCGGTGGAGACGAGGCGGGATGGCACATGGCACCGTGACAAGCGGTGACTCCTCACTCCCGCACAGCACAGGCTGCCGCGCAGCCCGACCCGATACCTGCACAGGGTCGATGTCGTTGGCCACCGTATAGGTGGCAGCTCCTACCCCCATGACAGAGATCAAGAGAACGAAGGAAAGAAGGAAGGGCATCCCCCACAAGCCCGCGTGGGCGGGGAAGCCCCACGGAGGCTTTCCGCAGCCGTGGCTGCGGGGAGTACCGTCATGCCAATCTCCCAGAGCACCACCAGAGTGAGGCGCTCGGGCCGCGGGCGTCGACGAGTGATTCGCCGAGATGGCCGAAGCCCGCGGCTTCACGACGAAGCTGCCGTCAGCGAGGTCCTCGTAATCGTCCGTGTCGTAACCCGTGAGATCAACCGGTCCGATGGCGGCGTGGTTCACGGTCTGAACGAACCCAGCGAACTCACCGTCCGCGTCCGCTGTGGTGGTCACCCGCGCCGATTGAAGTGGCGCGGGCTTCACATCTTCTCCCTGCGAGACAGGCATAGCAGGGGCCGGCACGGCGGATACCGATGCCGCCGCACCACCTGCCGGAACCTGCTCCTCCGGTGTGGCCACCGCTGCGGCGGGTACGCACACCAGAGCCGAAGCCCCCTGCTCGTTGCCGGCAGGAGGCGGGAAAGACGCGTGAGTGTAATGCACCTGCGGGTTGGCCGCGGAGTGAACCTCCGCGGCAAGATCGTCAAGCCGGCGGAGAATGTCATCCCCCTCGGAAGCCGGCTGCTGCTCCACGGCGAAGCCGTAGGCGGACACGTCGATGCCGCCGACCGCCCCCGCACAAAGCACAGCGGGCGGCCCGTACGCGGCTTTTCCTGCCTTCTTGCATCTACCGCAGAACGGCTTCGCTCGTTGATCGTCGCGGTCGAATCCCACCGGTGGGGTTTTGTGGGTCCCCACACGGAACCCACGCGGCTGCTGCCCCCGCTGCTGCTGCTGCCGCTGCTGCACCCGCTCCCGTTGCTGCCGCACAACCGGAGCGGCCTCACCTTGCTGCCGCTGCACGAGCTCCTTCAGCTCCGTGATCTTCTGCAGCAGTGCGTCGTACTCGCTGCTAGACAGGTGCGCGGAGATGCCGTCCGCGCCCGAAGCCGCCTTCCCCCCGCCCGTCTGCGCCCAAGCCTGGTAAATCTCCACAACCATGGAACGGAGCGAAACCAGTGACACATGAGCCAAGTCAGCGGTCATGGGATAGCGGACCTTCACCGCAGCGTAGAAGGTCGGGTCGAGTCGGGTGTAGAGGCTCAATTTCCTCGTGGCCTCGGTCGGTGTCCAGTCGGAAGCTCGGTTATCCCGCACCAAACGTTGTTCCTTAGCCAAGATCGGCTGCGGGTCAACGTTTGCGGGATAACGCAACGCGGCGTGCTCCTCCTGCTGCGACTCTCGTAGCGCCACCGGAACACAACCCTTGATGATGTCGACAAGGGCTCGCCTTCCATCTCGGTCAGTCGAAGAATCGGTACCAGTGAGCCAGACGTAGGCGTTGCTGTGCTTCTCCACCACGAGAGCCAGAACGTCGTACAAGAGGCCATTCACCTTGTTGACCACTGGAGCCCGAGGGTCGTCGAGGTCAAAGGCACACAGTTCCAGTCCGGCCGACTGAAACTCCGTACGCAGCTGCACCACCAGGTCGGACAGAAGGCCAGCGTCGTCCGTACCGCGAAAATGATGTTTCTTGTCACCAAGAATATCCTCACGGATACTCTTGGCCCAAGCCCGATGGAGTCGCGCTTTGTAGATCTCGTCGACGAGCTTGGACTGCTCCTGCAGGTAACGCCTGACGGCCACGTCCTCGTCTACGTTTGATGCAGGGTTGGGGGTAGGAACAAAAGGCGTAGCCGCCGTTGGTGTGTTCCGCACCCCGTCGATCAACCTCAAAGAGGCATCGATGTCACTGTCCCTCGTGAGGGACTTCTTGGATCTCGTGAGTACTCCCATCTCTAGAAATGCCTGAGGGGAGGCGGTACGCTGTAACACGTTTGGGTAGGGTCGCGGAGAAAATGTGACGCCACAGACACGGAAAGAGCGGTCGGGCCATGCTAGCGAGGGGCGAAGGAAGATGTCGTCGAAGTCAAAGGTGCCAAGGTCACCAGCCCAAAATACGGTAGCAGGCAGGATCAGAGCGAGCAGAAAACCGTGGATAATGGACATTGCGACGACGAAACCCAATCCAAGCCGGCACCCCACAGCTGCGGCCCAAAGTCGCTCACCGCAAGCCGCTCATCTCATAATCCCCACTAATGCCCAAACGCGCAAACGCGCACCACCTCTCCGAGCGGCCGTTTAGCCAATCATGGCCAAACTAGCAAGTGGAATAAAGCGTGGATGGGGCCACGACCTACCGGAATATCCTAGTTCACTAGATATCAGAGGGTCCCGAACTGTGTGGATAAACTGTCATAAGATAATAAACCCTAAGCTAGATATACCCGGAACGGTCTCGCAATGGTCTCGGATACTAGCCTACCTGTGACACAGCGTGTGTCACAGCACGAACCTATAGATCAGTCAGCGGTCCAGTGTTGGTCCTAGGGGTCTGTCATAGGGGCCTGCACCGGGACTCCCAGTCAGGGCTGCCTATACAGATTCCAGCAGACAGTCCGTATGTCTGTCTCTCCAGTTTATGCTATCACATTCCGAGCACCCGGCACTGTGTGTTTTCTGACTGCTTTGTATATATATACACCTTATATATATATACACCGATATCACCGTTTCTATCATATAGCCGGTGCCCACACTGTAAAATTCCTTACTTGCATGGCTTCATCAGCTATCACAACCACTAGAAATTTTGATCGCACTTTTACTTCGGTGATAAATGCCTCTGACCACTCCTCAGCAAATAAACGCAATGCTGTAATGTAACTCGGACGGGAAGGGCATATTTGTTGCATTTACAGGTTGCCTCGCGTCGCCTACTGTAAAGTTCACTTGGCAATAGCCTGTGTGACAATGCCTCCAAGGATGGGAGCTTTGGTGCCGATCCAGATTTGTGGGACAACAAAGCCACACAAGCTTCCATCTGTGGACTGTTTGAGGAAATTTGTACGGGCGCTTGGGACTGCGCGGTCTCGACCTGCATATGCACATTAAATGACATGGCTGGACAAGGTCCCGTTGGAGTCGAGGGTATTTGCTTTTTTATCATAAAGGCTTATTTAGCCAAGGGGTGGGACGGAGATGTGATATTGCTTTGCAATCGAAAGATGCTCGAATCTTTCTCCAAGCTATATGGGAGAGGCTGGAAGAAAAATGAACTTGCGCACTTCGCCAAATAAAGGCAGCCTGTAAACAACGTTGGGAGGGATATGCTTGTACAACAATCTTACAAGTTACATATACAAAAGTGATCGTCAATACACTCTTCTGCTTCATAAGTTATAGCTGTCGGAGAGTGGTGTTCGATTTCTCGGTATGTGTGGGCGGTTACCTAAGGAACTTGAATTTGAGAACATGCTGGTCTACAACGTTTTTCTCTTAAGTGCATGCACTTTGTTTGCTCGCGTAACTTGGTTGCCGACCACAACGTCTTCCCCAGTTTTAATCAGTTGGCGAAGACGCTCGAAGTTTAAACGCCGAAATGTTACGTATTTGTTTTTGGTCCGCTTGCCAAAACGCGACTCCCACTCCTCGCACACTTGCTCTGCATTGTTCACTTCCTCCAAAGTTGGCAACAGCCCCTCACTTGCGTCCGTCAGCGGCTTATCTGCTAGTATAATACCCCCCGGGCCCACACGTGACAGGTCCTTAAAAACCCATGGATTCTGTATTGCTGCTCGTGCAACCATCACTCCGTCGCAGCCTGTGTAAGCCATCATGTGTGCAGCGGAGTCTGCACTTGACACGTTGCCATTCCCGATTATCGCAAGGGAGGAAGCGGCCCTCGCTTTGATTTCTCCGATTGGATCCAGCAGCGGAAGATCCGAGCTTTTCATAGCTGCGTGGCGGCCGTGCACGACGAGATAATCCAGATGGTTGTTTGCCTCCTCCAGCACCGGTAAGTACACTTTCGACTGCATTTCTACTGCGTCCATCCCCAATCGGATTTTGGCACCTACAGCGCCGATGTTTAGATTGGAAGAGGATTTAAATTCAGCCAATACTTCAAAGAGACTCGCTATTGTATGAGGGTCTTTAAGCATCGCTGGACCAAGCTGCTGTCCCGCAACTTCAGGCTTCGGGCAGCCGAAGTTCAGATCAATGACACTCAAGTTACGCCAGTGCGGCTGGCAACCCGATAGCGCTTGCTCCTCAATGGTGTGCAAGCAAGCACGGAGTTCCGAAGGTGTTGCTGCGAGCAGCTGCACTCCTGTTGGAGTGCCTTCGTCTATAGAATCTATCATGTTGATGACACCATGCATTGCTGTGATGCTCTTGGCGCGTATCATTTCTGTAAAAGATAAGCAAGCTCCATTGGAAGCACACACGTTACGAAACCCAACGTACGAAACACGTTCGAGTGGCGCAAGCATCGCCACTCCGGAAAGTTTCAGCTTGCCCAGTTGCAGCATTTTATGGACTCGAAAACCTTCCTAAGATCCACACATTGATAGTTTGTCTCCTGCAGCAAAAACTTGCTTATATCGAAGCTTTGACGCTAAATTTCCGCATCACGAGAAGCGGGTAACATATTTCCGGGATTCACGATTCTAGTCACACGTCAATGCAGTCGTCCAACGATGAAGGTTCGGCATTTTGTACGATATCGGGTGCTGGTCCAAAAACCCGCTTGAAGTGTCAGACCTGCTCCATAGCTCGAGACTTTTGAGAGTATCTGAGACATACTCTGGCGGAGTTCATTTAGTACAGATTTTGGACTCGGGCAGCGTTTTCATGGCCAGATTCATTTCCCTTTAAATAATTGTGAAAAAACAATCAAAACAAGCCAACTGACGTAGGTCGCTTGCTTCACACCTTGAACCTCTCCGCTCTCGTCTCCGTCTGTCGTGTGACACAGTGCAGTAGCTCTAGAGAGTGATTCTACATCAGTCGAGTGTTTCTGTTTGTGGTGCTTGATGTAAATGTTTATTGCTTATTTGTTATTACCCGTCGCGTGTGGTCCTCACGTCAGGACCTGATATTAGACAGTAGCTATTACCCATATGCATAGTACTAGTAAGCATACAGTAGTCACAGTCTCACTCCCAGTTCTTCTTCTAGTGACATCACTCGACACATGGCACACCGTTAGCTTGCGCTCTCTGATAGTATTTACAACATCATATGTTCACTCTAGACATATTCGAGCTACGCACATTCACAGAGACTCTCCGGCAGACTTATTATATTCAGATATATTATATGTTATCCTGTATATTTCAGCCTGCTTTGATATCAGTGAGTCTATGAGGTTATAGACCTGTTACCACGCACCACTTCGTCTGATTTATTATATTCTCAACGCCCGTCAAATTTTCAGATCCGGTTACGGTTGTCTTAAAGGCACTTGCCTTTATCACAGTGATTTTTGGAAGAGCGACATCCGAGATCATGTTTACTTTTACCACTCGGTATTATCTCATGTCAAGGATTCTTTCTCTTTACTTCACCGACGCAACGACTGCTGGAATGGTCACACCGCTTACTTTGTGACTCTTCCTATAGTAGTGTGTATGACTGTCACCCGGACCTGAACCCTAACTGTTTATGCCCATATAACGGGTTAACTTATCAACTTTATTACATTCTGAGAAAACCTATCACTGAGTGAATATATCCCGGGTCCTAGGGGTATATCCAACAGGTTTGGTCCCACGCACCCTTTTTTTTTAGACACTGCGAAGTTTGGCCATGTCTGGCTAAACGACGACGATTGAGATGGAGTGAGGGGCTCCTCTAGAGGCGCGGCGGAGCGGTATGGCCTAGTTTATGACTGGTTGATTGGAATTTGCGGAGGGCTCGTGCACGTGGCCGCTTATTTTTCCCTGTTACGCGTTGGTAGACGTTGGAATTTTTTTGGTCGGATCCAACACCACGTTCCTTGGCCGCGTTATTCAATCCACATGCACGTTTGGAGAACTTTGTGCGCCGCAGCTTTCACTTGATTCCTCGACGACCGCATTTCGACTCTTGGCCGCCCCTCCTTCCGCACCTCGCCCCGATTTCCCTCGCTTCATCTCTGCAGTCTTCTACACCATGGTTGCCACTAGATCGACCTCGAGTATGGCGTCTCGCCGACGCTCCTTAGCCACAATTTTCGACTCCGCTGCTGCCCGTAATTCCGTCACGCCGGCTACGCCGGCACCTACTGGTGTTCCGGCTGCGAACTCCGCCCAGGCAGTTTTCTTGGCGGGTGTTCGCTCGCTCACCCGTGAGCGCTTCGACGAGAGCGTGGCGAAGCACGTGATCCGGAAATGTTTCCGTGAGAAGCATGACCGATTCACGGGAACGGAGTCCAATGCGCAGGTACTTCTCTCCAAGTTGGTGCCTGCTCTCCAAGAGGCATTCGAGGCGGAGGACGCCTTACAGTATTTGCTCCTATGTTCGACTTGGAGGACTCCTCGTTGGCCGTTCGTCCCGAGGCCAACAAGCTTCTTTTTTCAACTCTCGAGCTCATCGTGTGTCCCGCCTCTCCGGCGGATGACTGGCTCGAGGCGTCTGCGACATTACACCCGCTGGACGGCAAGCGAGCCCTTCTGGAGCTCGCACGGCGGCTGCTGGACTCCGGTGCACCCTTTCAGGGGACATCGGACCTCCTTGGCGTCCGCTTCAAGGCCTACACCGACCCGTCCGAGTCCATCGCGGATTTCAACGCGGCCTTGCGGTCCGCCAAGTGGCGCAACACCCTCGACGATGACGAGGTGAAGGAGCTGTTCCTCGCGGCGCTGGATCCTGGGTTCTACGCGCCGGTGGTGTCGAGGCTCTTCACGCACCAGCAGCGGGCGGCTGTGGACCTCCTCACCGTGCAGCAATGCTTGGGTTCTCGAGTGCTACGCCCGACACGTCACTGCCGGTACGCGCACGGCCGCGTACATCCTGTCTGCGGCGGCCGTGGCCGCTGATGGTGACACCTCGCAGCTGTCCGACCTCACGGCCATCATCCTCGACGTGAAGCGGCAGCTGAAGGTCCTCACGGACAAGGTCAACGGGCGGGGATTTACCCCGCGGGCGGACAAGCACAAGATCGGCAACGGGGGAGGCGGCTCCGGTGTTCGTTTCGCGGCGGGTGACCTCCCGGCGGGGGGGAACTGGTCGCAGTCGCAGGGGAGGAAGCGCGTTGCCTTTCACAAAGACAGCGGCGACTTCATTCCATTCTGCCAAAACTCGGTGTGCAAGGAGGCACAGCGACTGCCCGAACGGCGGCAAGCACGGCGTTGGGGGAAGCTTCCACAGCTTCTCCCTCGGTGACGTCGAGAACGACCTACTGGCGGAGCAGTTCCAGACGGCCATGGACGAGCACGACGGCGCGCGGTTCGATGCACTCTGCCTTCTGGCGGGGGGCAAGCCGGAGATGCTCGACGGCGTTTCGGCGTGTGCCTTCGGGCTCGAGCCGGGGCGGGACGGTGGTGCGTTGCAGGACTTCCTGCCCTACTGCCAACCTGCCACTCACATGGGGGGCTTCACAGTGGGTGGTGTGGCAGGCGGGATAACACACTATTCGATGAAAATGATATTCTCATGTGAAAATGATATTGCCTTATTTACCTCATGATAGGCTTAAAAAGCCGCATTTTAACAGTCAAGAACATGCAAGTGCAGGTTGTGCATTAGATTTAATGGTTTTTATGGTACAAAATTGAGGTCAAATGCACTTTTTCGAAATCTAGGAGGAGTGAAAACACAAAGAACTTTTGACTCAGAATCTATATACACGTTATACACATATTATTTACATGTTTTTTTTTTCGTCTTGCTTTACGCGTCCACTTCAGGTGCTACCGCTACCGCTACGCAATTATCAAAAGCGATCGTCTTCATCGGATCGGAGCGCGGCTTCCCGGTTGTGCACCAGATGTTCAAACGCGACGGCAAAGTCGTGAATAACCATCAGAAACCCCAAGCTCTGTTGATGGAGCTGATCCAGTGCCACATGCTCGGTGACAATCCGGGTAAGACGGATGAGAACGGCCATCCACTCAACTGGATTCTCGACGCTTGCTGCGGCGTCGGCTCGACGTCCATGGCCGCCATGAGGTGTGGTATGAACGCGATCGGCTTCGACCACGACCAGTACATGGTCAGCTCTGCGCAGCAACGGCTGATCAATTTCGACGCCGAGCCCGATCAGCATGCCGAGTTGAAGCCCAAATCGAAGAGCGAACCGACGGCGAAGGGGAAGGAAGCAGCCACTGCCGAATCTGAGGAAGAAGACTTAGATGAAGATGAGACCGAAGAGAATGCTGAATAAATTAGCAGGATTTGTCGACCGCCCTGACTGATAGTATCAGTCATGCCTCGACGGTATAGGGTGAAAAGTACTCTGCTCGTAAACATTTGAATAAAGAATGATACATGTATGCATATTTCGGTGTTTTCATTGTACGCATACTGCACTTTTCTAGCTTTTTGCATTTGTGTATCCCTATTTCGCGCATAAATATCACTAAACCCTGATTTTTATGAAATATATATAAATCCAAAAATGACATATGATAATGTCATTTTCATCGAATAGTGTGTTGGATCTCGGCTGCCGCTTGCACGCATGTCCGCGAGGACGCACCGCCGGCGCCACCGCCGGCGGCAATCACGCATGTTTGCCCGGACGAGTCGGAGGCGTCCGACGACGGTGACATGGTGCCGGTGGACCCCATGCACGCGCACCAGCCCGACCTCTGCTTTGCGGACCGGGTCGCGCGGTTGGGGGGACTCACGATCACGGCTGCGGGCGAGGACTTCGCGATGCGGTACATGCACGCCGAGTCGGAGATAGACCGACTCCTGCGACAGCGGCGTGGACGGGTCTGCTGCAGGGTATGGCCCTAGTGACGGTGAGGCTGCGATCCCGCAGCCTCCAGCGCCTCGGCGGGGATGCGGCGCGCCACCTTGGGGGTTTGGCCGCTCTTCGGCAATTATGGTGATGGTGTGTGCGATCTTCTGTGTTGGCGCCACCGCGGCGCCACTCTCAGCTGTGGCTCTTGGCGAGGCATGCGCACCGGACCACACCGGCCTGGAGGTCGGTGGTGCTGCAGAGGCAACCACAAGCGCGCCTGCGCTAACTTCTGCGGCTTTGGCATGACGCGAGACCGGCTTGTGCACTGCGGCGCCGGCTGCTATTCCACCGCGCCGGCACGGCCGGCACCGTGTTCGGCAGGCAGGGGATTCACAATGCGCCGATCGGACTTTACATCCCGGTGCACCCGCCCCCTCCACCGCTGTATTGCGATGCCCCACCGTCGCCGGACTATTCACCGGGCCCTACTACAGACGAGGAGGACGGGGAAGATCCCTCGCACGACGATCGAGACCTTTCAGATTTCTTCTGTAGCTCTACGAATGATTCAATCACGGCATCGACATCTTCAATTCACGGCACCATGACTGTGCTGCGGGCTGGCACAGCAGTGCCACCGCCAACTAGTGGCTAGAATGTTAATCATGCCGCTCCTGCACAGTGAGATTGACCGTAGCTGTATGTGCAGAGGGGTCCGATCACGGACCGGATTTCAGATTTACAACTCTTGGCTGGGAACAGCCCTGCCAGAAAGGACAGGCCTTCCCTTAGAACTCAGTTTCCACCGCTGTAGATGGTGTTTGTTCACAGGTTTCCACTTCGGCTGGCCAGTCACCACACTAGGTGGTGTGCTGGAATGGTCACACCGCTTACTTTGTGACTCTTCCTATATAGTAGTGTGTATGACTGTCACCCGAACCTGAACCCTAACTGTTTATGCCCATATAATAACGGGTTAACTTATCAACTTTATTACATTCTGAGAAAACCTATCACTGAGTGAATATATCCCGGGTCCTAGGGGTATATCCAACAACAACGACCATAATCGCCTAGATTTCATCCATTTGACATCGCAGCTTTTGGCCGACACTGCTAAAGAATCGAGGGACGCCTTGATTTTTCTTTCGACATCGACCTCTCGCCGCGGAAGCGCTGCACAATTTTTTCAAAAATATTCAAAAACTAGCGAAATTTCACATCTAACAACGACACGCTCTTCACGTACAATTTCCGGTCTCCTCCTCTGCTATTATTATTCATTCATGAGTCAGCACGGAAACGAGGAAGCAGTCACTCCAGACATGTCCCCTCACAACATTCTCACAGGGCACCACGTAGTTCAGAAGTTCACAAGCACCGGCTGCGTGACACCGGCACCACCACGGCTCCTATGGCTTTACACAGGGACCCGGAGGATGGCACCATTCCCTCCGAGGTCCTCACCGTCACCGCCATGAGAGACTCTGGCGGTGATACCGAAGCACACCCGGACTCAGATATGACAGACAGGGGCCTGGGAGACGACACTCTTCCTCCTACTAAGGCCCCCACCGCCGCCACCGCCATGAGTGACTCTGGGGGTGGCACCGACACACTGGCAGGGGTACACCGGGCCTGCGTGCGCAGACTACTACAGTGACACAGACAGCACGCCCGACCTCACCCCGGATTCCTCCAGCAGCGACTCAGATGACGATGGGATGACATTGCACTTCCCATGACACACACCGCAGTAAGGAGATCAACCTCTTAAGCACAAGGGTCGGCCTCTCACCGGTCTGCCATCTGCACTACCAGGCTCCCCCAAGGCTCGAGATCTCACATCCATTACCACGCTCAAGGTTTCAAACCTTCCAACACGGTACACTTACAGGTGATGACAATAGGTTTGCCAATTACCCGACAGTTCTCGGGATGCCGGCCCGGAGGAAAGGTTTTAAACCCCTACCGCCTCCTCGGAATGCGCAGAGCTTTTATCCAGATCTCCAACTGCCGCCCGGTCGTGCCAGGTCCCAGAGCCAATGCTCTCATGAAATGGATTATACAGATTTCCACCTGTTGCCTGGCTGTACCGAGGCTAGAGCCACTGCTCGGTTGGATGGATTATCCAGGTTCTCACCTGCCGCCTGGTCATACCGAGGCTGGAGTCAAATGGATTATACAGATTTCCACCTGTTGCCTGGCTGTGCCGAGGCTAGAGCCACTGCTCTGTTGGATGGATTACCCAGGTTCTCACCTGCTGCCTGGTCTCGCCGAGGCTGGAGCCACTGCTCTTCTCGAAACTCTCCGACGCTCTCAATCGCTAAGACCACTCGCGTCAGATTCCCATCCGCCCTCGGGTATGATCGTCACTTCGGCTCGTACTCCCGCTAACGCTATCGGTTCCGGTTCAAACTCGGGCAGGTCGCTCTCAACAACAGCTGACTGGACTAAACCGCTCATCTCGCTTGGATCTTCCCTGACAAGCAGTTCAGACAGGAACTCATGCACCTCTTCATGTAAGGTCAGGTTGTGGAAAAGCTGTTTTAACAGTGCTGAAGGGATCCCATACAAATTCTCTCGAGCTCCCATGCCCTTCGCAAACACACCTCCAGCTCTCATCGCGCGCCCTCCTTGCGCGACCTTCTCGTGCCTACCGTGTTGCCGGAAAAACTCGCAAGGCGTGTCGGCATCGCACACTCGCAGGGGTGTGTGCAACGGAACGTTGGTCCAGATATGCGTGGGCTTTCTGTATGCGGTCCCGTATTTACAGTATGTAACGAGGTGCGGAGCTGGTAGATTGCTCATGCATCGACGCGAGTGCAGACCGTGGGGCTCTCTTCCCTTCGGGTTCTCAATGAAGTATGCTTCGGGCCTCAAGTACCGGATGATCTCCAGTGTCCTACGAACTCGCCTGTCCGCAGCGCGCAAATCTCGGATGCCTACTGTCTTCGCCTGGCTGTACTCTGTACAAGGTGGGCTAGCCCAGACTACGTCGAAGTGTCCTGGTCTGAACTGTCGGTAGTCCCATCGCATGATATCCTCGCAATGTGTGGGGCCCCACTTGGGCTGAATGTCCACGGCAACTACTTCGCTGTTTGGAAACTGCTTAGTAAACTGCCTCTCGACTGACCCGGTCCCACTGAACAATACGAGAATTTTAGACTGACCGACTGGTTCCTTCTCAAGTGCTGCAGCTCCGTTGACTGGCGGCAGGGTGCTCTGAACGGATACTCTCGCGAAAGTTCCTACTTCCTCATCAAACCTCTCCTCTGGCACCCATGGCATTGCGCCGTCTACTTTGAGCTCCTCTGAAAGTGTGGTCCACATTGCTCCTGCGGATTCGTCGCGCCTCTTACGGACCCTAAGCTTCTCTCGCTCCACTCTCTTAGCCTCGATCCTCTCAAACTCCAACAACGCCCGGTTGGGAACGCCGGGCCTGCCGGCTCCGTCCCACTCCAGATCCTCTCGAGTCTTCCACTCGTTCTCACTGCGGGGCATCCCTGTCCACTTGACTAGGTACTCCGTCCATCTCCTGCCCTGACGCTGGCGCGTACGCGAACGCTCCACCCTCTCGACGTGGGTTTCCTTGCGCCCACTGACGTCCAACGGAGGAGGGGGGATCTCCTTAGCTCTCTCGACAAAGCGGCTACTCGACTCCACCGGCGAAAGCCGGTCCACGGTGAACACATCGTGCACTTTCCACTGCTTAGGCGTCTGCAACCTATAGGCCGACGGCGCGCCCCTATCGCTTGCGGGGAGGGCCATCTGCCGGTCGCTGTGAAAGACTTCCAGCACCCGAAGGGGTCCGAGGCGCTTCTTAGTTTCTTGTGCAACCCGCGGTCGCCCGGCTGGGTGAGGTACGTGGCGTCTACCCACACCTCATCGCCCACTGCATAACTTCTGGCCTTGTGACGCGCGTCGTACTGGGCGATCTGCTGCTGCTGAGCCAAGAGCAGCTTCTCCCTAGCGAGCTGCAACTGGCGAACAAATTGGCGGGCTGTCTCGTGGGCTGTACCCTTTATCACTGCTGCGCCCCTCCCCCCCTTAGCTCGGCCTCTCCGTGATGCAAGTGCTGCCTCCACGAAGAAGTCTAGCTGAGAGGCCGGAGCGTGACCGTACGTCAGCTCAAAAGGGGTGAAGCCCGTGACGGCGGAACGAGAGTCATTGATGGCGTACTCTACCGGGGTACACCACAAATCCCAATCGTGCTGGTTGGCGTCGACATGCGCGCGTAACATACGTTCGACCGTGTGGTTTGTGTGCTCTGCCTGCCCATCACCTTGTGGGTAACAGACTATTGGGGATACGTGAACCAGTATGCATGTTTTTAGACGGTGTTTTTCTGCTACTATTCTCCGTTTATAGACGACGGGTGACCTGCCACGTCATCATAACGCGCAGTGTAATGCAGACACGTGGCAGCCACGTAGGTTGCGATATGCGTTTATGCGGTACGGTATGCCTTTATTATGCTGTTTGCTATTGTGGTTCGTGTGATCATCGAGCAATCAACAGAGAGAGATCTATTTTTTGATTGGGTGTGTTCATAAACACAAGGCCCGCGTCAAAAACGCGGCTATACAACTATCATCACACGGGTATTGTTGCATGAACGTTGTCTATTCGTTTAATTACAAGTAGGATGTTTGCTAGTCGTGTTAGTAGTGTTACTATATGGTTGCTCATAAATGTTCGATAGTGAATTTTCCGTGCCGTGCCAAATGGTCATGTTGTCTGCCGATTTGATACAAATGACTAGCTACATGATTTCAAAGTAATTGCCATCATTATTGCTCCAGACACGACAGAGAGTCGGTGGCATCTCATTGGCACATCATGGCATTTTAGTTGTCTTCAGTCTTCCATTATTCCAAACGGACCAACTCGGGATCATGCTTCTCAACGAAATAATGATACCACAACACAAGGTTTGGGAAAACATCGGGATTTTCAATTTTGGATACGGGAGGATTGCCGGCCAACAATCCTGCATTGCACTGTGGGTAATCGGCCATCAATTATTTTAGCGTAGGCATCGCATGCCGCTCGCACTCGCCGATTGTACCTGGCTCGAATAAAGGGGAGAACATGTTTTAGTAACACATATTTATGTCAACCATCGGGCAAGCTAGATGCGCATCAATCTTCTTGGAATGGTGGTAGGAGGTGGGTGGATGGTGAACGAAAGTGAGAAATGGATAGCGATGTCGCGAAAGCAAGCTTTATATAGTGGGTATGTGTGTGCCGATTTTCCAGTCTATCGGATCCCCTCCCTCAGCCAGGTCGGATCGAAGGCCCTCGTGCTCCTAGGGATTCCACTACACCACAAGCGGAGTCGCACCCCGACCAAAGAATGTATAGCGTGGGAATATATATATATATGTGTGTGAGGCACTAAGTAAACATAGGTAGCAGCATGTCACGACCTAATATAGATATGTCGCAAAAGCCATAAGTCAGCAACCAATGGTCGTAGCGTCGTACATCATAGTAGAGTGTTGCCATTACATTGCAAAGTACTTAGTATTACTTCTAGGCAAGAGATCCCGAATCGGTTCACTCTACGCCTTTCAGACGCCGGAAAGGAATGATATAATCTATCAGCTCCCAGTATACCCCGTGCGTCTTCGTCATTCATTGCGTCCTGGCACATGAATATTTCGCAAGAACAGCGCATACACGCGAAATGTTCGTTATGGTCATTTATCGCAACAAGATACGAGCCAGCATTAAACCATGTGCGGACGTTGGCAGGAAGATCACAATAATCGCATTTCATGACGAGTTTGCCTTGGGGTTTTCAGGTAGCGTTTGGGCTATGTGTGGTCAGTTCTGAGTAGTGTAGAGCTGAAAAGTGAGTTGTGATGACAAGCGAGGTGAGTGCCTTTATACCTGCTCAACTAAGGCAATCGCAACTGATACAGTACTCGTCAAAAGGTGTCGTTTCGTCTTCTGGTAACAATAGACCAATATGTGGACACCATCGATCGGAATAACCATTAATCGCAGAGTCGTCCATCCATGCTTCACCCCATGCATATTCAGCGCGATCGGGACAGAGGTGCGGCTGTACCAATTCAAAAAACAGATAAACCCGAGTTCGCCGGGTAAAGCGCCACATAGCCATTATCATAGCATGCCTGCGAGCATCGGAAACAGGGCGGTTTGCGATCGTCATCAAATTCCACTGGTGCAAATTGCATACGGGGCATGGTCGGTGCACCATCTCATGGCGGTGAATGGCATCTACATCGACACTTGCGCGATTCCGATGCACACCAAACCTGAACACTGAAGGCATCACAATGATTGTACGATTCGCAGACGGGTGCGTCGCTCAGCAGTCAGAGTTTTATCTGGATTCCCTCTATATCACACGTGCAATGAGGACTGCGTGTCTCCTGTTGTTACGGGCTCCCATCCGGTATTACAGTACGTACGTATACGTAGGAGCTCGTCCGCCAATAGCGTAACACTAGACGCCCCCCGAACCTGGGAATTCAACCCAAGCTGTGCGGGGTTCGTCCCAACTCAGACTGCAGCCCCAAAAGTACCGTTTGATGCCAGGACCAATATTGCACAGAATTATGCACACGTAAGCAACTCCTTGTCTGTTTTAAAACGCCAAGCAAACTGCGCAAGGCAAAACATAGGAGACTCCGCAGGTTGCCGCGAGCTTGCTACACCCTATACATAGAATAATTTTCTCGGCGCCGGGGATCACAATTTCCGTCACCCTCCCCAAAACGAATAACAGTAACGGTATAATGAAATGACAAAAAGCAGCTCAACAGCTGAGGTCAAACCGGTGTGTCAGTGTGTGTGTGTGTGGGGGGGGTATTTCTTTGCCGTACTGTATCCTCTCGGCGGGTGTCTTTCTAGTAAGAACTCTGGTGCAGACAAATCTGCACGTAGACATAAAGGAGCACCAGAGTTAGAGGGGGGAGCTGCTGGATTGGTTAAACCCAAGAACACAGAGGTTCATTCAGCCAGAGAAATCTTCTCTGGACGCGCTGATGCCTTTCTTTCAGTAAGAACATGAAACCCTTCGGGCCAGGCCAAAAAAGCTTCTGATCAAGTTTGACTTGAGGCGATGCAGTGCAGAGTGAAACCGAAGAGTTGCCACACGCCTGGCACCTGTGCAACTAGATCCCGTCCGTGGCGAGCTATCTCCCATAAATGCGCCTAAACAGGGCGCTGCACGCTCGGCAGTGTATGCAAATTTGCAGATAAAAAAATGTTTTTGACTGACTTGAAAATGAAAATGTTGCATGCCTGCCGCCTTTATGAGTGTTCCATTTATTGTCGCGCAAGGGTGGGGGGAAGATTTCATTGTTTTTGTCCGGAGAGAGGGTGTGGCGTGGTGACATGATGGTGCTTGCCACTGCTGATTAACACTGTGCATTGACATCTAAATGTCCACTGGGGTGGTGGGGAGTGAACTGCCATACCCCCTCCCCCCCCCCGGTTTGCGACAATGAATGGAACAACTCTTAGTTGCCAAGCGATCCCCCATACGCATATTCCATCCATGGTGTGCCGAGGGTCGACGGGGAGCCACCGTTGCTGTACAATACGCCACGGGTTGCGGCCGGGAGCCGCCGTTGCGTACGATGGCGACCAAAGTTGGAGTTGAGGCCTGACACAATCCACATTGTCATAATCCCAGAAAATGGCACATGTTTGATACCATGCCATCAGGAATGAGATGGGGGGAGCGGGCAATGGTTTCATTTGAAAATCTCCTACATGCCCAGCGCGTTCCATCCATAATGTACCAAGGGTTGGCGGGGAGCCGCCGTTGCGTACGGTGGCGCCCAAAGTTGAGGGCGGAAACAACAACCCACAGTGCCCGAAAATGTCGCATGTTTGGTGCCACGCGATCGGGAGTGGGATAGGAGGGAGGGTGATATATCTATTTGGAAATCACCTTCATGCTCAGCACAGTCCATCCATAATGTGCCGAGGGTCGGCGGGGAGTCACCGTTGCGTACGATGGCGACCAAAGTTGGGGTTGAGGCCTGCAACAGCGCACAGTGCTGGGAAATGTCGCATGTTTGATACCATGGCATCAGGAATGAGATGGGGGGAACGGGCAATGTTTTCATTTGAAAATCACCTGCATGCCCAGCATGTTCCGTCCATATTGTACCAAGGGTTGGCGGGGAGCCGCCGTCGCGTACGGTGACGCCCAAAGTTGAGGGCGGAAACAACAGCCCACGGTGCTCGAAAATGTCGCATGTTTGGTGCCACGCGATCGGGAGTGGGATAGAGGGGAGGGTGATATATCTATTTGGAAATCACCTACATGCTCAGCACAGTCCATCCATAATGTGCCGAGGGTTGGCGGGAGCCACCGTTGCGTACGATGGCGACCAAAGTTGGGGTTGAGGCCTGAAACAGCGCACAGTGCTGGGAAATGTCGCATGTTTGTTGATACCATGCGATCGGGCATCAGATGGGGGAGCGGGCAATGTTTTCATTTGAAAATCACCTACATGCCCATCACGTTCCATCCATAATGTGCCGAGGGTTGTCGGGGAGCCGCCGTTGCGTACGGTGGCGCCCAAAGTTGAGGGCGGAAACAACAGCCCACAGTGCCCAAAAATGTCGCATGTTTCGTGCCACGCGATCGGGAGTGGGATAGGAGGGAGGGTGATATATCTATTTGGAAATCACCTTCATGCTCAGTACGGTCCATCCATAATGTGCCGAGGGTTGACAGAGAGCCACGGTTGCGTACGATGGCGACCAAAGTTGGGGTTGATTGAGGCCTGAATCAGCGCACACTGCGTGTTGGGAAATGTCGCATGTTTGATACCATGCGATCGGGCATCGGATGGGGGAGCGTGCAATGTTTTCATTTGAAAACCATCTACATGCCCAGCACATTCCATCTAAGTTATGCCGAGGGTTGGCGGGGAACCATGGTTACATATGGTGGCGCCCGAAATTTGAACTGACGTATGTGCAGGCATAAATTGCACACCAAAATGCCCATAGAAGTCGATCGGCAAACTTTTTGAAAATTCTGAGATAAATTTTTCATAAAATGTACATATGGAGAAAACGAAAATCGAAAAAATGGGTTTGAAAAAAAAGTGGGCAACTCATCTTAGGATGAGTTGCCCTCCGCACGTTGGCAAAAATAGGCAAAATTGGGGGGGGTGGAGCAAGACTCTGTCGGGCAACTCATCCGCGGATGAGTCGCCCCGTGGGCGAGACAATCGACGGGCAAATCATCCGCGGATGAGCTGCCCGTGGACGAGAGAGCTGAAGGGCGACTCATCCGCGGATGAGTCGCCCCGTGGGCGAGACAATCGACGGGCAACTCATCCGCGGATGAGGCGCCCTGTGGGCGAGAGAGCTGAAGAGCAACTCATCCGCGGACGAGTCGCCCTATGGTCGAGAGAGTTGAAGGGCGACTCATCCGCGGATGGGTTGCCCCGTGGGCGAGAGAGCTGAAGGGCGACTCATCCGCGGATGAGGCGCCTTATGGGCGAGAGAGCTGAAGGGCGACCCATCCGCGGAGGAGTTGCCCTGTGGGCGAGAGAGCTGAAGGGCGACTCATCCGCGGATGAGTTGCCCGTGGGCGAGAGAGCTGAAGGGCACTCATCCGCGGATGAGGCGCCTTATGGGCGAGAGAGCTGAAGGGCGACCCATCCGCGGATGAGTTGCCCTGTGGGCGAGAGAGCTGAAGGGCGACTCATCCGCGGATGAGCTTCCCGTGGGCGAGAGAGCTGAAGGGCAACCCATCCGCGGATGAGTTGCCCGTGGGCGATAGAGCTGAAGGGCAGCTCATCCGCGGATGAGGCGCCCGCTGGAGTGGCAGAGC
>LGRX02016275.1:0-11511 GCA_001247695.2 Cymbomonas tetramitiformis
TGAATCCAACACCCGAAAACCCCACGCCCGTCGCCGCCAGCCCCTCCGAAATCCAGCCCCCTCCCGTCGCGGACCCGTCCCTACCTGTGGATCCAACACCCGAAGTCTCCGTACCCCACACCGCCACTCAATCCGACACCGTTTCCCCCCCTGCCGCCGCCCAACTGCCTCCCGCCTCCTCGGATACCGCAGCCCCTACCGCCGCGATCTTGCCAACCTCGGATCCAACTCCCGAAGCCCCTGCCCCCCTTGTGGTTGCAGGCACCACCGATCCCCCCTATGTTTGGAAACGGTTGGCGGACAACCCACCCGCGAATAAACAGGCATTCACAGCTTTTGCAAGCATTCACCGGTTACGTGTGGAGAAGTTCAAAGATCTCTGCATCGTCACCGGTAGCGACGAGTCCTATTCCGTGAAGACCGGGTGGCAATTCGGGTGCATGGTCAGCCACAAGGACATCCCGAGGTCGCGGTTTCTGGCCGGAACCTTGGTGGCGGCTCAAATGAAGAGGGGGTGGTTTGTTCTCTGCTGGGGACCGGTCGATGCAAGTGAGACGGAACAACGGTGCAGCCTGTTACGGCTGAATCGACTTCAACCCATCAAAGAGAAACACATTCCATGTCCCCCAGGGAACTCCGATGAATTGTTCATGAAGGAATGTTGGCGTCTCCAGCAGCTGTACAACTTCTCCCCCACGGAAGAAGGCCAACGACCGGTAAATAATTTACTCAACCCAACCCAATTTGTTTTCTCCATTGCACACACGAACTACATGAAATTTCGGAAAGGTGACTGTGTTTTTTTGGCAGGTACGACCATACAATGCCGAGGAGCAAACGGATCAAAACCGGAACCGGTCCGAATTCACGTTGGAGCCCGGAGGCGCCCCCTCCGAGAGGGTGGTTTCAAAGAAGAGGAAGGATCCCCCTTCAGGCAAAACAAGTTCACGCCGGACGCGCGCGCGCGCCCCCCCTCGTTGCACGGAGTCGCGTTCGGTGCAGGAGATCGACCGGGGCGACGAGCATACTTCTCCCGCAGCGGTGGTGGTTCCCCGTCGGCCACGAGATCGCGCCCCCTGGGGTGTTCCACGCACACTCCAGCTCGACGACCCTGTCCCTGCCAGGGATTTTCTCGGTGAGGCGCTCCAAACGGAGCTGGAGCCTCCAAGTCTTCTTCGTGCACGCACACCGCGCGGTGCTCCTAGGCCGTGGACGTCGGAAACACAACCCGCTACTCCCGACAATCCCACTCCCGAGTCTGCCCCTGAGTCGGTGGTGCAAGATTCCACACCCCAGCAACATGGCTTCGCAATTGCCACCAACAACCCGAACCTGACACCGAACCCCGCTGCTCAACAACCTCCACGGGCTCCGAGTCCCTTGGCAACACTTCCCCTTGCGTCCGATGATGGGGTCTCCCAAGTCGTTGCGCAACTCCAACAGAGCCAGCAGGAATTGCTTGAGCGGCAAGCTGCCGCGCACCAGGAGGAGATGCGCCAGCAGCAAGCCTGGTTTCAACAGCAGCTGGTGACTCTCCAATCTCAAACGGTCCATGCGCCGGGCCCGGTGCAAGAGCCGTCCGTGACATCGCACCAAGTGCTTCCCCTTGGTGGTGGGGTTCCCAACATTGTGCCTCCAGCCACTATTGCTGGTGGCTCGGTGAACTCTGGCCCCGCGTTGTCTTCTTATCCCCTTACCAACCCGGGGTTTTCCGGGGCTCCCACGCCCTCCGTGACCACGCAATACCCCTACCCCGCAGGCTCCCAAAGCTACCAGAGGATGCTTATGCCACCTCCCGCGTACCCTACGGAGCTACCCGTCCGGTCTCCCTACCCAACTGGGGGGGACTACGTATCCCCGAGGGAGATTGCTATGCAAAATGAGCTCCTCCGCCAGAACGAAACCGCCTACCGTGAGCGGATGCAAGCAATTGAGGACCGTGAACTCGAACTCGCGCGTGCCCGCGCCACCGAACGTTTCAAGCAAGAGCAAAGGCGCTGGGGAGGCTTCTAGGCAGTAGTTCTGCTATCCATTACAGGCAGAGAGTCTGACCGAAACCTGCAACCTGTATCGCAATGTGCGCATGAGTCCGTAGAGCTCTTTCGTATGAAGTAATATTACATCTTAAGTATTTGTTGTGCTTGCCTTACTAGAGCTTATCTCCTGGTAGCTAGATTTCCATCTCGGGAGAACTTGGAATTGCACATATTGCATTTTGTGTTGCATACCCTACGGCGTGTATGGCATATGCTTTATTATAACCTTGTGAATACGTACAAATATGTTAGAATTGTATTCTCCATTTCGGGACCCATTTCCCGAAACAAGAATGTGCAATTAGCGCATGATTCTAGCATCACCGAGCGCTAAAACCTAAATCATCGTTCACATATCAATTTGGATAGGAGCATATCATCACATACCAACTTTTTATAACTTCTATACAACTTATATTGTAAAATACAAAAATTATGCAAAATCTACCAACTAATTTTGCTTACCATCATATATGCGGGGGAAAAAAAACAATCCCACCCATGACTCGCTGTTCACCCCTTGGCCGCTGATTCGCAACCGCAGATGAACAGTCGCCCGACAGGCTGCTGACCAGGCACCCGCGGAGTGGCGGCTGCGTTCACTAGATGAAGGGCGGGCGGGCGGGATCCCGTACGGGAAGGGAGGGGAAGGAAAAGTTCACGGTCTTACCGGGTTTTCCTCGACCACTCCTCCAGCGACCGGGGGAGGCCGCCTCCCTGCACGGTTGCAGCTTCGGAGGCCTGCGCACCAGTTCACGAAAGCATGTTTGAATCCACTGCGGAAACCATGGGATATTCCCACAGCAGTGGCATCCCACAGCGTGCATGCCGGAAAACAGGGGAGTCCGCATACCTGAATGAATACGCACAGCCGGTGACTTTTCCTAAGCACGTGATTCCGCACCAGGGCGCAGTCACCGGCTGTGTGTATCCACATATTCGCTGACCACCTATTTACGCAGAAACTTTCAGGAGCCGTCCGCTCTTTCAGTCGAACAGCGGTTAACTAATTAAGCCACGAACCTATCCAACATGCACATCCACAAGAGACAAGCATGGGGCACGTAACCTTTGGAGCGAGTGCGGCCTGGCCTGCATACCTGAATGAATACGCACAGCCGGTGACTTTTCCTAAGCACGTGATTCCGCACCAGGGCGCAGTCACCGGCTGTGTGTATCCACATATTCGCTGACCACCTATTTACGCAGAAACTTTCAGGAGCCGTCCGCTCTTTCAGTCGAACAGCGGTTAACTAATTAAGCCACGAACCTATCCAACATGCACATCCACAAGAGACAAGCATGGGGCACGTAACCTTTGGAGCGAGTGCGGCCTGGCCTGCCTCGCTGCCAACCGTGGCCGTCCTTGCCCGTTTAGGTGCACCTTGTTCAGCAGCGCTCGTTGCTCCTGTTCGGGTACTCTCCATTCTTAAGTAACAGTACTCGCTTTTAAAAGTAAACTACCTGTTCTGCATACATTGCAACAGAACTGCTTTCTGTCACCCGCGTGATTCAAGAAAAAAGTAAAACTACTTACCAGCCATTTTCTTTCTCGACCTTCTGCTACTTAAATTAAATAAACAAAAAAATAATCTGTTACAGTTTAACTGTTTTTTGAAAACTTCAACTTCAAGAACCTAACTTGGTTTCTTGGCTAAGTTACCTCTATCTCTTACCAGCTATGGTGCGCGCGGCCACTAAAATCGGCTACCTTTCGGCTCCCTACTGGTTTAGCCGAGACAGGTATGATGGCTACTGCCCCACAGTACTTGTCATAGTACTTTCGAGCTCGAAAGTACTATGACAAGTACTTTCACGCCATAATTTTTTTCGGTGTCTTTTAAGGCTACGGTCATACTGCCCTTCATATTATGTTGACTTTGTGACCCAAACATGATTGTCTCATGTGCCATTGGCCTCTAAACCACTTGTCGCCTTCCCATTGGATGCATGTTGCCGAGGGGGTAGCATTTTTTGTTACATTGCGGTTTCCGCACTGGGTGTTCAAACAGTTGGCCATCTTTACGAATTTTTTTGGAGTAGCTCTTGGCGCGAGATTGCCCGGGCGACCACACATATCCAAGGGGTGTATGTTGGCCAATGATGTTTGTGGGTGTGAGCCTGTTGGCGTGATGCCATTTGTGGTAATAAGTTGCGGGTTAAACCCAACCCTACAAGTGTGTTTACACAAATCAATCTCATGGTAGGTTGGGGTACACAAGAAGCATGCCATGGATTCTCCCAACGGGCACCCTTGTACCGAGTATCGCTCGGTGATGATGTATAACGATGTTGCGGACTACGAGACCCATTTTTGGGGACCCCGGTCGATGTCTAAGGTGCATATTTGAGTTATGAAGAGATGCCAGAGCCTAGCAGACATCGTACTAGTACGCATGCACAAGTAGCATACCATGGATTCTCCCAATGGTCACCCTTGTACCGAGTATCGCTCGGAGATGATGTACAACGATGTTGTGGACTACGAGACCCATTTTTGGGGACCCCGGTCGATGTCTAAGGTGCATATTGGAGCTTTGAAGAGATGCCAGGGCCTAGCGGACAACGTACTAGTACGCATACACAAGTAGCATACCATGGATTCTCCCAACGGGCACCCTTGTACCGAGTATCGCTCGGAGATGATTTGTAACGATGTTGTGGACTACGAGACCCATTTTCGGGGACCCCGGTCGATGTCTAAGGTGCATATTCGAGTTATGAAGAGATACCAGTGCCTAGCAGACAGCGTACTAGTACGCATACACAAGTAGCATGCCATGGATTCTCCCAATGGTCACCCTTGTACCGAGTATCGCTCGGAGATGATTTGTAACGATGGTGTGGACTACGAGACCTATTTTTTGGGGACCCCGGTCGATGTCTAAGGTGCATATTGGAGCTTTGAAGAGATGCCGGGGCCTAGCGGACAGCGTACTAGTACGCATACACAAGTAGCATACCATGGATTCTCCCAACGGGCACCCTTGTACCGAGTATCGCTCGGTGATGATGTACAACGATGTTGTGGACTACGAGACCCATTTTTGGGGACCCCGGTCGATGTCTAAGGTGCATATTCGAGTTATGAAGAGATGCCAGAGGCCTAGCAGACAGTGTACTAGTACGCATACACAAGTAGCATGCCATGGATTCTCCCGATGGTCACCCTTGTACCGAGTATCGCTCGGAGATGATTTGTAACGATGTTGTGGACTACGAGGCCCTTTTTTGGACTTTAATCGAAGTATCATAGCAAAATGTGCAATATATATGATTATATACGTTTATGCAGCAGAGGGCAACCCTACATTGCGCCGCAATTAGTCGAGTATCTGATATATTTCATGAACTTATAATGATTTTCGTGCACTTATAGGGTCTTAAGGATGAAAATTTCCCATCATTCACGACTTTTAATGATAAATGATTTTTTGGGGATTTTTCTAGTATGGTGACCCTGCAAAAGTAGTGGGTAATGGTCAAAGTCATCAATTTTGAGTCGTGGATGCATGATATATCCATATGTGTGAAGGTTTCCTAGTCAAGTGGAGTGTATGTGCATGAAATATCATGTCATAACTCACATAACTCTAAGTAACGAAGAGGTTATGACGTCTTGGGTTTCAACAAGGAAACCCTGATTTTGGGGGCTATTTCTTTGCTCCAGCCTGCGCATACCCACGAGAAGAAAACGGCACGGCGAGCTCGATGTGTGATGGAAGTAGCACTAGGGTGAGCAAAACATCAAAGTAGATATCAATATTGATTTTTTGAGACCTTAATGTGCTCGGACCTTCGCTCCATGGGATCACAATCAGGGATGCGGTACGATGGAACTCGAAATTTTATAAGTGAAAAACATCCAAAAAAACAGTTTTTCTCACATGCGGCGAAAGTTGCCATGGTTATGGGAGGATACCGGCATTCTCATGGGGTAATGCATGTTGCACAGTTTGAGTACATCCCAATGAAGAGTCCTATCACCCTATACGAATATATATGGCCATCTACCGAGCGAAAACACCTTCGTAGTCAAAGTACTTGTGATAGTACTTTCGAAATTAATTAATTTTCTGGTGTTTTATAGCATGAAAGCACACACGATTTACTCACACCTAAAGTTGCTTGTAGCGTGCACTATCATTCAAAATAATTCAAAAGGGTCCGAAATGATTTTTCTGAGCTGTAACTTGACCCGTGGAACCTGTTGAAAAGGCCCCATAATGGTTTTACTAAAGTACTTGTGACAGTACTGGAGCGCGGGGCAGTAGCCAATGATACGATCTGTATGTGACGCATCCCACCTATCTACTGAACGATGATGTATCTGCCTGCGTTCATACCTGGCCGCCATTCGCCAGTCGCTCCACTCCTGTCAATTCTACCTTGGCCACAGACCAGAGAATTGCACATCTACCATTCAGGATCCTCGTTTACCACGGTTTACCAGCTCCGTCTCTATATTTATACTACATAGCGAAGTTTTATATCCATTTACCATTAGGCCACGACCATTTACCATTCCAGATCCTCGTTTACCACGCTCCGTTCTGAAATTACCAGGCTTTTACCATGCTTCAACCTATGTTACCGCAAATTACCAATGATTTACCGTCAGTTATTTTTTTATATAAATATTTTAACGTTTACCACCTGATTGCCACCCCACATAGGGGCTTACCGCCGTTTACCACCAGTTTACCACATTTTAACACCAGTTTACCACATTTTACCACGATTCCTTCTCAGTGTGACTGGAAACAGAAAGGAACCAGAAAACCTAAGAACTGGAACTTAGATGGGTACCTTAGCGGAGTGATCCCAGGAGGTAGCAGTCCCAGCCCATGCTCCTTCAGCAACCACAGGCCCGACAGCTCCAGCAACTCCAGCAGCTCCAGCAGCTCCAACAGCTCCAGCAGCTCCAGCAACTCCAGCAGCTGCAGCCCACGCCATTGAATGCCATCACCTCTGACTTGGGTAGGGCCTCGGGCGTCTCGATAGAGGAGTTACAGTTTAGCATGCCACGATAGATAGGCGGTGAACTCCTAGGAATGTAGATGATGCCCCCGTAGGGCATGCGCTTGTAGCTCCAGCACCCGCCACCCGGCAACTGCTAGTGCCCCAACTCCTGCAACTGCAATAATATGCGCATCATTAGGGCAAAGTGAAAGTATTCATGTGATGATGCATTGTGATAACTTCTCATAACTTGCAATGACTTCTAACATTGTGATTTCTAATATTGTATATCTCACGCGCCCGCGAGACATGCAATTTCTGATTTGCAACCATTTTACAGACGAAATTAGCTCCCCAGCACCCCGTGAAAATGACCCAATGTGAAATTTCGCTTCTCATTGCCTAGGTATGATCTCTAAATACTTCTCACAACGTGTAATAACTTCCCCGTATCATTTGCATATCTCACGCGCCCGCAAGATATGCAATTTCTGCTTTGCAGCCATTTTACAGACGAAATTAGCTCCCCAGCACCCCGTGAATATGTCCCGATGTGAAATTTCGCTTCTCATTGCCTACGGATGACCTCTAAATACTTCTCACCACGTCTAATAACTTCCCCGTATCATTTGCATATCTCACGCGCCCGCAAGATATGCAATGTATGTACGGCAGCCCATCCGCGACCTGTAAGCAGCCCTGTGGCCACTACAATTATCAAAAATATAAAATATTGCCTCTAGATGATTTCTTTTAGCCACTAAGTACTTCTTGAAACTTCGTGCGACTTCTAAATGTCATTTTCATCGATTATGCAATCCGGGCCCACCTAGCCGTGCCACATGCCTGTACAGAGTATATTGCTTACCGTGGCGGGCCGGCCCGGGGCCGTAGCTCGCCACTCCGGGCCGCATGCGGGCCGATGGACTAGATGGGTGTGGGCCGTGATAAAAAACATGAAAATAGCAAAATCTATGCAAAATTTTGCGATTTTTACAATAACACCATACTTAAAATTAAAATTTCGCGCCTGCGGCGGGCAATTTTGGAGATTGGCCGCATTGGCCGAAAGCGGGCCAGTGGATTTCGCGGTTGCGGGCCGTAAAGAAAAAAAGAAGCAATACACACTGGCCGTGTATCACATATCATGCCGGGGAAGGCATGCCTGCCGACGGTCTCAAGGGCAATATTCAAGCGGATGCTCTCAATGAGCCCAACGTCGGCACCACGCATCATACATGGAGCAGAATAGCCCCATCGTTCGAATTCATGAAGAAGTGTGTGTAGATTGTCTGAAGGGACATCGATGCTCAAAGGATGATCACACGTACTTAATTTAAGATATTTCAATCCATACACTACCGAGAAAAGCAACTTGCTGGTCTCCCCGTAGGGAGAATCCATGTGCAGCTTCCACGATGTAGTCACGGCATGCATGTCGTGAAAGTCTGGAAATGATTCGCAGTCAGTAGAGTTCATCTCTGCAAGCGCAAAGAAGTCCGCATACAAGGAGAACAACACTGCAAACGCGTGATAAAAACCCGAACCGCGCGACACAAAATGTTCAACAAGCTGGTCAAATGCCAACCTATCATCTTCATTGTCAAAGTGATTTGCGGACAATGGGTACGATGATACCAATGATCTCAACAGAAATGGTCGCTCGTCATATACCCATGAGATGTCACCGGATCGTGTCGTGTTTGGCGGCCAAACAAATGACAAGACGTGGCTAATGTTTGGTTTAGTTGATGTCAATTTTATGACTTCAACGGCCCGCTTGGCCATGTACAATGGGATGGCTTCTCCACGACTCAAAGACAACAGCAGAACACCATTGAGTTTTAGGTGTTCTTCTTGTAGGTTCTCCTCGGAATCATCCAGGAAAAACGTGTTGGCCTACCCGACGATCCCCACATCCCATCCTATCGGTCGATTAGGGTCATTCCCCATAGCGAGCCCTGCAAGCTATAAGACTGGGCCTACGAGTAAACAAAGGTGCCGTTTATACACCCGTGGGAGGTTTTACCTTATTGGAGACTGCTTGGGCATCATGTTCGGGAGAACCTAAGATGGTTCCATCCAAATAGTTTAATGCGGTGGATGGCGGGGTTTTCAGGTTGGACATAAGTTGTCGAACATGATCGTTAGATCGGAGGGTTTCCGCTCTTGGAGTAGCACACTCCCCTTTGCCTGCGAATCTTTTCGAAAGTGAAAGCTTGTTTTTCGCTTTAGATGTAGGATTCTTCTGTTCACCCCTTCCCCACACCCAAGGGCAAATCTACTTCGAGATGGTGATATAATACAGGCTCTATATGAATAACCCAGCATGGTGCTGGGTTATCGGGCTAAAAAGTATTCATTAAAAAATATATACAATATTTAGTCCACCAACGTGTATGGTCCCCATGATACGTGATAGTGCATAACATCTATTAATACGTACAAAGTAATCATTGTTTTTTAAACATATAAACGCGAGTCCCGAGTATAACATCTATCATTTATTATTCATCTTCGGAAACATATCCTTCGGACCCGGCTTCAGAGTCCTGCCGCCAGTTGCGTGCATTGCACCGACAGCTGATGCAGCACAGGGCGGGGGCAGTCCGTAGTTATCAAATGATCCAACCCGCCGTGGTGTGATGGTGTGACCCCCAATACGTAGGGGGACCCCATTCTCGTCCACGGGGTACTCTGGGTAAATGAGACATGCATAGCTATATGCAGCTGACCATGTGTCCTCGACATCTCCGTCGGGTACATGCATAATCAGAGCTTGTGACATTGTCTCATACTCCCTCTGTACCCGGGCCAGAGTGTCCACAATGGAGAACTCAAACTCGGGAGACTCTTCCGAAAGGTCTACCTGCTCCCTCATACCCAACCTTTTGAGCATCGAGAGCGCATCGAGTGAGCCTAAAGGGCGCATCAAGTGAGTCCGGAGGGCGCATCAAGTGAGTCTGGAGGGCGCATCAAGTGTGTTCAGGCTATGAAAGCTCAGGGCCAGAAATGAGAAATCAGGGCATGAAATGAAAGTTCAGGCCCCGAAATGAAAGTTGATTTGAATCTTATACACAATTGGGATGTTTACGTATGATCAATTAACGTGCGGGTCGGCACGGGCTGTACAAACTCTACGTCTATGCCGTCTAAATGAAAATCACTCAACAGGTGCAAGCGGTATGGGCTCCCCCTCCGCACATACAGATCTACACGAGTACCCCTATTTGAAAGCTGTAGCATTAACACGAACGGAAATCGCTGTTCGGAGTATATTGTCAGGTGGTTGTCCACCAAGTACCCCCAGTGGCATTCGCAACGGTCACACAGGATGCCCTTTTGGGTATGCGTGATCCCAGATTGTGTTGGACACCACCCAATTTCACGGGCCATGGTAAACACGCAAACGCGGAGGTCGTGCTGAGTAACATTGCCGCTTGTGGCCATGGCCAATGCCCAGATGAAACATTTTCCATCTTTCGGAACGTTCACAACCATCCACTTCATGATAAGGTAACCCTACATCACACAAGCCACACACGACTGAATTCAGGGCCTGAAAATGACTTTCAGGGCCTGAAAACGATTTTTCAGGGGCTGAATGGCATTTTCAGGGTCTGAAAATGACTTTTCAGGGGCTGAAAATGACTTTTCAGGGGCTGGATAGTATTTTCAGGGCCTGAAATGATTGACTTTTCAGGGGCTGAATGGCATTTTCAGGGCCTGAAAATGATTTTCAGGCCCTGAAAAGTCATTGTCAGGCCCTGAATATGGTTTTCAGGGCCTGAAAAGCTCGTTTTCAGGCCCTGAAAATGCTTTTCAGGGCCTGCAAATGGTTTTCAGGGCCTGAAAACGAGCTTTTCAGGCCCTGAAAATGCTTTTCGGGGCCTGAAAACGAGCTTTTCAGGCCCTGAAAATGCTTTTCGGGGCCTGAAAACGAGCTTTTCAGGCCCTGAAAATGCTTTTCGGGGCCTGAAAACGAGCTTTTCAGGCCCTGAAAACGAGCTTTTCGGGGCCTGAAAACGAGCTTTTCAGGCCCTGAAAATGCTTTTCGGGGCCTGAAAACGAGCTTTTCAGGCCCTGAAAATGCTTTTCGGGGCCTGAAAACGAGCTTTTCAGGGCCTGAAAATGCTTTTCAGGGCCTGAAAACGAGCTTTTCAGGCCCTGAAAATGCTTTTCAGGCCCTGAAAACGAGCTTTTCAGGCCCTGAAAATGCTTGTCAGGGCCTGAAAACGAGCTTTTCAGGCCCTGAAAATGCTTTTCAGGCCCTGAAAACGAGCTTTTCAGGCCCTAAAATGCTTTTCAGGGCCTGAAAACGAGCTTTTCAGGGCCTGAAAATGGTTTTCAGGGCCTGAAAACGAGCTTTCAGGGCCTGAAAATGGTTTTCAGGCCCTGAAAATGGTTTGCGCGCCACCCCGCTCACCACACCCCTCACCAAGGCGCGCCACCCCGCTCACCACACCCCTCACCAAGGCGCGCCACCCCGCTCACAAACCCCTCACCAAGGCGC
>LGRX02016276.1:0-16491 GCA_001247695.2 Cymbomonas tetramitiformis
ACACTTTCCACACCTCCGAGAAGGCCATTCTCTCTACACACACTTTCCACACCTCTGAGAAGGCCATTCTCTCTACACACACTTTTTGCGGCTTTGAGAAGGCCATTCTCTTTACACACACTTTTCACACCTCTGAGAAGGCCATTCTCTTCACACACACCGTTCACGACCTAAAGACGGCAGCCCCCCTCAAGAGGCCGTTGATTTTTCTTCCATTGGTCTATGCGCATACACGTTCCAAAGCCCCCATCACGAGCTCATGCTCTCTACTTACATTTTTTACAAACCTCATCACGGGGTCATTCTCTCAATCAACACACGCTTTCCACAGCCCTCGTCCTATCCATACGCAGCATGACACGTTTCGCTCGTTTTTCCACAGATAATTATAGAACGATTCTTCGAAAAGCCTAGGGAGTCATGAAATGACTCAGGCAATCAATGAGGTCCAATTCATTCGTCCCAAACGTCGCTAGGCACTGTACGCACATGGGTATAACGGTCGTCCCCACATACATGCGATCACGTCATTTCTTCGGATTTACGACGACGATTCTTCGACCACTGTTAAGCTATTCTTCGATGTATCGATATATAATTATATATAATATATATACCCGTTGGGATTCGGTTTTTGCTTGGGTCTAAGGTACAAGTAAGGTAAGTAATTTGGTTCTTTCTGGTAGAGGTAAAAACAAATATGAAATAACAAATATACAAATACTGTCGATGTCGCTGTCGTACTTATCCATTCTGAGAGTCAACTAGATACTACCAGAAATTGCCGCAACTGCCAACTCCCGAACTCGCCGCCTCCCGAAAGACAATAATCCGAAAATCGGAACCTCTCTAATCGTGCACTTTGTAGTTGGAATTCATTACTGTACAGAGTTCGGCAGTTCCGTGATAACAAACATTCACCCAAGCTTTCAACATGAGGTTGACGTGTTGGGTGCTGGTTGTACTTCTCGCACAAATACCTCTTAGTGCCGCGTTTCCCAAATATCAGCTCACCTATTATCCGCCCATAACAAATTGCGTTGACTGCTGTAGCGGCACCGGCCAGAATATTATCCTGTACAGTTGGATATGGGACCTTTCGGAGCCGTGCTTCGCTTTCATCCCTTTTAACGCGGATGTATGGGACTCGGTGAACAATCCTGTGTTTACTGATACCACCATCGAGTACAATTACCACCCTAAAGTGGACGACTGCTCGTCCACAAGAGACACAAAAAAATATGCAACTACGGACGGATGCACCTTGCAATTGGAGGGAGAAAGTTACTACTTGAAAATCACGTGTATCCAAAAGACTTCGTCGGACCCGGAATGTGTTCCGCTTTGGACCCATGAATATTTGGATTCAACTGACAGTTCCCCGAGCTCTGTTCCACCGGCATCGACACCGGCACCGACAAGGGCAGATAGCTCAAGCTCGGAGGGAGGAACTTTCGACTACGCAATATATTTGGATGCAGCCTGCACTCAGCCTGGCGGTCAGGGAGCAGACATGCCGCCCTGGACCTTTGCCACCGAATCTTGCAATGGCTGGGCAGGGGGAGTGGGTGACAACTCCATGAAGATCTCTTCCTGCTCGTCAAAGTGCATTTGCTTCACTCAGTTTGCCGGCAATAGGGACTGCACGGAAACCCCCCAGCAGAACGTGAAAGAGGCGTGTGTGGACACGTGTGCGTTGGATGCGCAAGGAACTTACCTCACTATGTCCTCTTTTACTGGGTGCTCGGACCAATTCGCTGTGAGCGATGCAGACTACTCTTGCGCCACCACTGGCATGGCTGATTCGACCGACGTCACAGGTGATTCGAAACCCTGACCCTCACCACTCCTCTCAAGCCACTGCCCCTCACTCCACCCAAGAGACCCATCAAGTCACCACGCTGCAGCACATCGGTAGGCTCGTGCAGTTGGCTGATCAGCTGCTGTGTTGCGATCTTCAGCTCCTGAAGCATCACCTTCTCCTCCTGAACCATCACCGTTACCACCACCACCTGTGGCGGCGACGACCATTGACTCTGTGGGCTGCTCCGGTGGCAAATACACTGTGGCGGCGGCTGGAGGAAGCAAGGTGCTTGTTCAACCGCCCGAGTCGATGGGCAGCGCAGTGATGCGCCGCCTACCAGCTGAACTTTGCGACACGCTGAGCGGTGCTGTGGCAAAGACTCCCAACAGGGGAACTTTGAGCCTGGTTAGACCCTGGAAGCGGCCTCCGGGGCATATCCGTGGTGCCACTGCCACGTGTGCGCCCCTTGAATCTGAGATTGCAGCCGTGCTGTGTGTTGGGAGGGAGGCTTGAGGGCGCACTGGCGTGGGGAGCACACAACCTCTCTGCATCTGGGGGAGGGAAGGAAGGACGATGTGTGATTTGGGGCGGTGCGGTGTGGCGCAGGGAGTTGCACTGTTGCGGTCCTCCGGTAGCGGATCTGCTTCGGTTTTTGTGCGCTCGACTGCCGACTCATGCTCCGTGCAGACGGGCCTTGCAGATACTGTTCAGTACAAGGTGATGGGAAGGCATTTCGATTCCGCTGTCCCAATAGCCCCCGGCATCAGTGGGCAACAGCCTCCGGTGTGACATGAGATGTGGGAAGGCTGTTTGTCACAATGTTGTATGGAAGGCTGGTACTCCTGTCGTTGAGAAGACGAGAACATTTGTTGCTGACCGTCGACGGGTGTGCCTTGACAGGTGGACTTGACAGCGAATCAGAAGGACATGTTTGTGAAGACCTTTACCCTTGGAAGCGACTGCCTGTCTACGTACATGTTCCAGTCTTTGGATATGGCAACCTGCACCCTCTCTGAGACAAAGGAATCTGTGGTGCGACTCCCTAGCACTGCTGAGCACCTCTTTCGAATGTTGGCATGAAGGTGCCCAAAGGCTTGTTATATGATATTTCTTGTGACTGCTTGTCGTGTACTCTCTGGGCGCCTATGGCAAACATAGGAAATCTCAAGCAGGCACACACCTCTTGCAGAAGCAAATGGGTGAATGTGAGGTCGAGGGGCTGAGCTCAGAAGCTATGAAACAATAAACCCCGCTCTCTTTCTCTTAAATGCCCCTTATTCTCCAAGCCACAAGCCCACACTGAAATTATATTTCTTGTTGTGCATCTAGTCTGCTGGCACGCCTTCACTTGCCAATAAGATTGCTGGCATAGGACATGGGATATTGCATCATTCAGATCCAGAAATGCACTCGGGGATCGCGTTGATGGTACTGAAACACTATGGTTACTCTAACGTTGGAAGGCTTCAGACATCCCCACTATAAAAAATACTGGGCTGTGTTTTGTTGCAGGTGAGTGCTCCAGGATCTTCGAACTTGAACAGCGTCAACACAGATTATGGAGCTGATTATGGAGCTGACGAAGGAGATGAAGTGGCTGCTCCTAATGCACCTTCTCCGCCTCCCGTCGCGGAAGCTGACAGTGGTCAAGGTGTTATTAGGGCCATGTTTGCCATCCCTCTTGCATTATTTATGGGACTGTGCGCTCTCATGCATGCATGAGTCCACACTAAATACAAGGTGTAAGCGACGGATTCCAACATTGTGGGGGGAGGTGTATCCGGCACTTCTTCTCATCCTGATTCGTGCATTCCAGATTTGAGTGAACATGGTATTATGCCGATTATGACCTACGTACTATTGTATTGTACAGTCGTTTTTATATGCTACGGTATCCTTCTAGCTGTGTCCTCTGCCATACCAGTAAGTAGCCTGTACGGTAGTACCGTGTCTACTTTATTGATTTTTATTCCTGAATTCGGGTGCAATAAAACAGGGTCAAAAGTTTGTCGATTGACCGAAAACAATTAAATATTTAAAAGTTTTTATTTGTTCTTTTAGTGCGGAGCCTGCCTACCAATTATTTAATTAATGGACTTTGTTTTTTTGTTTAGTACTGACCATTCCATTAAAATATTTAATTATTTTCACATTTAAGGCCGATGGGCTATTCGTTGGCAGAGGACACCCAACTCCACATCGCATTCGACCAGAAGGATATTGCGGCTATCACCGAATGCCAGCTTTTATGGGTGGCCAGCGCGCTTCTTGTCGAGGTGGCGCAAAACTTTCTCTATAAGAAAAGTAAAAGTCTGTCCTCAATGGAGAGCTTGGGCTCGGGATGAGTTACAACAGGGTCGCTGTTCACTGCTGTGGGAGCGACACCGCGCTTCACACCGAAGCTCATGAGTGACGCCTGTCGACGCTTGTCTAACGAGCGGCGCAGCTTGGCCATGTCACCTAGGGTCGTCTTCCCACATTTACAAGTGACAGGGCTGCATTTACATAAGATACACACCGTCGAGTCCCCCATTAAATTATGATATTGATACAGTCCCGAGTCCGCCGGGCATGACACCTATCATGACAGGTACCATGACAAGTGGACGTTCTCCGAAGGACGATCACCGGAAAAGCCCCGGAAGAGCACCGAAAGGTCACATGTGTCGTCGTATGTGTCGTCGTAGGTGTCATGGTAGGTGTCAGCAGGCGTAAATGTCCTCGAGGTCGACCTTGGTCAACTCCACGTCGAGTTGAAGGGGCGTAATCACTTTGTCGCAGAATCCCGTGTCGAGGGACGCCAGCAGTTGCTTCTTGGCCACCATGTCGTCGAGAGGTCCAGAAGCTGCATTGCGGATGGCGGTTAAGCAGGCGTCGAAATCCTGAATCAACGGATCGGGGTCGAGGTTGGAGGCGAAGAAGATTGCGCATAACTCCTCGTAGTTACCAAGGGGTCGGAGAACTCGAGGGAGTAGTCGCTTCGTGACCTCCAGCAAGTCTCGCTTCCCATCCCGTGGGGGAGCACGTCCAGAAGCGTCCACGACCCAACGTCGCGCGACTGAATGTGGCTTCGTTAAAGAGGTCAACGTCGTGAAAAGAATGGCGTTGTACACGTTGTTCACCTCCTTGGTGGCATCCGCCAAGTCGAAGAGGGCCTCGTTGGCGGCGTCCTTCTGCTCGAATGCCGACTGCAAATATGTGACCAAAGAGGTCCATAACACGTTGCGGTCAGGTTCGTCGCCTTTGAACGCCGCATCTTTGGTCCCAAGAGCGTCTCGGGAAACCCTCTTGATCAAATCGACGTCCCAAGATGAATTCTGAACGGCCACAGACCGTGTCCGCTCAGGAGCCGTCAAAGCCGCTGCCGGAGATGCAGGTGTCGGCTTGTAGCGCGTTCCCACGTCTCGGGAAAAAATCGTATCCAGTCGGCGGATTCTGTTGTGAGCCCCCATGGGAGGCGTAGCTTGCGATGAAATACTCATGCTAATAAGATTCCTAGAGGTGGGAGCGTCGGGGTAAGGTGGCGATGGCGCGGAGAGAAGGAGACTCGCGGAAATAGGAATGGCAAAAGCAGTCGCAACGTCCGTAACTGTAAAGTCCCAAATAGTAGAAATGCGGAAGTCGAATAACACGTTGCGCAAGAAGTCCGTGACAAAGATTGATTAGGTCCCAGTCAAACGAAAATCCCGTGGACATCCAAAAATCGCGTAGGGTACGTTGCAACGATAAACACAATTACTGCTGAGATTCAGTAGTTCTGTCAAGGTTGATATTCAACCTTTCAGACTTTGCGGCTGCTATTGAACTGTAGCAACTCGCAACAAGTATTTAGTGGGTATGAGTGTAGTCTCTGGTGTCCAGAATCATCTGCTTGAGCGCAATGCTCCTCATATACCTCAATGTCCTCACGCCTCATAGGCGTTACCACTATCGGGTTGTGAACCCGAGAACATTGGGTGAACTAACAGTATCGGCTGATCGAATTAGCCTGTTGATACCCGCATGTTGTTCAATTCATGCTTGAAGCGAAGACGCGTCCTCTCAGAACAGTTTGTTCTTCAAGAACTTGTATTGCTTCATCATCGAGATGCCGTACTCGGCCTCTCGATGACAGATGTCACTCATGATGAGTGGATGACAGATATTATGACTGTACATGTCATAGTCGACCGTACTGACAATACTCGACGACTGTATGTCATTATAACATATGACATGACATGACATGACATTGTATGACAGGTATGACAGGTATGACATGTATGACACATGTGTCATCGGTCATATCCCTGACAGATCTCCCCTCTTAGAAGAGTTGTGACCTCACAATATAGGGTGCACGCATACCTTTTGTATATGTCTTTGATGTCTTTGTTGTTGACCTGGTACCAGTCTTCTTACACCGATGAGGCGTCCCTCAAGGTGTTTTTAGGATATTGGGGGGAACTGAGTCCACTTTAAACCCTCACCTTAGGCATTTAGCCTTACAGTTCTTAGGATGTAGCCCCCATGAATTGCGTATCGTATTTCAGAGTGACGTTTCAAGGTATCTTCCGAGGTTTACGTTACGGATAGATATAGCGCTGCCGTTCGTATCGTATTTCAGAGTGACGTTTTTACGGCTTTATATAATGCATTCACCTCTTCCTCCCTTCAGAGAGCTTACTCCCCCGAAGTTCACAGGAATACTATGGAGAGCCCCTTCCGAATATTCGAAATTTCGGCTTGTTTTTAATGCAAACGGAGTGGGCCCTGCTTAACGAGATATCGGAGGGTCTCTATGAGTCCACTTTAAATCCTCACCCGATCTGCCCCAGTGCTCCTTTTATTTTTCGGTCCGGTACGCGCGCTCTGACGAACATTTCATAGATTGGATTCGACAACGTACTAATGTGAAATTCGTTTTAGTTATGTATGTCAATCATAACTCAGGATCACAACTCCGTCCACCTCAGTATCCGGTAGCTGCGGATTACTGGCCATAAGATCCGAATGACAAACCACGCGCTCCCTGCCCTCGGCCGTCTTAGAACTCCACTCCTGCAGAAGATCCTTATAATACAGAGGGCACATGCGAAGGGTGAGGAGGTCCAAGGCGAACCCCACACCCCACACGTCGTCAGGCTCTATACCAGGTCTGAGCTCGGACCGGACAGCGGTGTGGTGCTGCATGAAACCCTTAATATAGGGCTCGGGGTCAACATCCTCCAGCAGCTCGATCGCCGGCGCTGTCTCGAACAGGTAGCCATGGGACACCCACGGCCTGCGTCGCCTGGCAACGGCCCGGCAGATGACGAGCCATGCACGGCGTCCATCATCCGGAGAAACCGTAGCCGACTCCTCAACGAGCCGAAGGCATGATCCTCGCACCAATGACGTCAAGATGCGGTAGAGAATACGAGTGGCCTCAGGGAGAACAGATGTGGTGAGGTCTGTCGGGTGGAATACCGTGGCAAACTGGAGATTGAAGTCAGTCAGCTGGGTTTTTACCGCCTGAGTGAAGCGGTCCAAGGCGATCTCCCGAGGCACTTGGCCCTTGATCTTGTCGATGTCGAACACCCACTCCGAGGCTTTGATGTGGGTGGGCCGGCACTGGTCACGAACTTGCTGGATAATACTGGCCCTGTGACCAGGCTCGCGGAGAATAGTTTGGCAGTCCTTAAGGAATTCCCTGATAACCACTGACAACACCGCCTGTCTTATCACCCGCAAGTGGGCGATTCTTCACAGGTGTAGGGGGCACAGGCTCCTCAGGGCCGTCGCTAAAGGGAAGTGCCCTCCGCGTGTCGATCCCAGCCGGGACCGGAGTGGTGAATCCATCGGAAGAATCCACGGCAGCCATGGTAACCGTAAGCGAAGCACCGAAGCGATGAAACCCTAACGATAAGGGTGAGACCCCCTCAAGGAAGGGGCCAAATCCGAGATAAATTCAAAATCTGCTCCGATGCCCACGAAACTCGGTAACACGGCCGGTAATGGCGAAGTAAAAACACCCTCCAAGGGAAAATGTCTGAGTCCAAGTGGTCCGCAAGTTATAAGTGGTCAAAAACGGCCAAGTCGCCCGCAAGATTCCAAAATCCGCTCAAAGTTCACAAACAAGCGGCAAGCGTGGCAAATTAAGGTAAAATGATACGGGTAAAGACGCATAGAGTAGCGAGGAAAAATGCGGAGCGGCGGGGGTGGGCGGAAAGTAGGAGAGTAGGGTCGAGGTCTCCGCGCTTGTCGATGTCCGAGGTCATGGCCTTTTTAACGTGTCGCGAACCACTCAGTATCATGGGGAGACAGACTTTCGCCCCCCCCATAAAATGGGGGTGACTGTCTCTTCCTGTGTCACCCCTCGCCGTGTAGTGTCACTTGCATCTTGCCTGCCGTCAGTTCCGTCCGATAATAAAACACCTAAGTTATTTTATTATCTCATCTTAGACTGTGATATGCTGAGTGGCCTCTGCCTCCCACTCGTTGTTTCTTGCCGGGTTGGCCTATATATATATCCACCCTTTGTATATATGTATTTCGTCCTTCCCGTCAGGTTATGGGCTTGACCACTTGGTAGTGGTCGCTCATCATTCTCGCCTTCTCTGATCCCGCGACCACCTTGCTTGCGGTCACAACGTCGCCCCTCGCGTCGTTGATCTTCATTTGAGCACCCTTGTCCTCTACACCTCCATCTTGACCCCGTGTGCCTCATCGACACCGGGAATTTCGTCGAGCACCCTGTCCTCGACCCAACATCTACGCGAGCACCTTTGTCCTCGACGATTTTACTTTGCGCTCTGGCCAGCAGCACCTCAACTGCAGCACAATTGGCTTGTCGCACGACGTTTTTGACGTCACCACCGTTTTCCCCGCGAAAATCTACCCCGATTTGACCCTTCCATCGCTGGATTCGGTTGATTTTTCAAAAAGTTATCTCTCCACTTGGGAACCCTATCTTTTGGTCCGCAGAATTCTGCAGCCTGTTGTCGGCCATGTTTGTTGAGCTCCAACGTGCTCGCATGGCCGCTGTTCGGGATGCCCTTGCGTCCCTTCGGGCGCATCGGCAGCTTTTTACCGCGGATTGTGGTCTGGTGGTGTCTGGTGGTGCTTATGCACCAGACACCAAAGTCGAGTCCATCGAACCCATCGTCGACATGAGCTTTGACCACTACGAGCTCACCCCGCAGCATCCTCCACTCTCCCCTCCACCCTGCGTGCCCCTTGGCCACTGCCTGGTGGTGTTTGGTGGTGCTGCAGCCATCATCCCGCCGCTTTTCCTCTCTGCTTTCGCGCTTGTGTGCGGCAGAGTGGAGGCACACCTCATCTTCCACCTTCGCCTCTCTCAGAGTGCCCGCGTCACCGCACGCGCTCTGGTGGTGCCGCCCACCCTCGCCCCGCACCGCGTGGGCGTTGGTTGACCGCATCTTGGCGGCGCTCGACTTCATCCACCATCGAGAGCTACGCCGCCATCCACCCTCGACCGCTGGAGCCTAGGATTGCCGGCTGGCCTGCGGGAGTAGCTTATCCCCGCAGCACATGCATGGGCGTAAGCCCCTAGAGCACGCATCTAGAGACCAACGCAGGCGAAGCCACACTAGTTGGGTTGAAAAAGACCCCTTTGGGTCTCACAAGATGTATGTTTCCTTAGGGTTTTGCCTTTGTGCTTGCCGTAGGATGTTAGGCCTGGCCTGGCAAGTTGGCATCGTGGCACCTCACACCTTCAGGGTGAGGTGGTGTCATGGGGAGACAGACTTTCGCCCCCCCCATAAAATGGGGGTGACTGTCTCTTCCTGTGTCACCCCTCGCCGTGTAGTGTCACTTGCATCTTGCCTGCCGTCAGTTCCGTCCGATAATAAAACACCTAAGTTATTTTATTATCTCATCTTAGACTGTGATATGCTGAGTGGCCTCTGCCTCCCACTCGTTGTTTCTCGCCGGGTTGGCCTATATATATATCCACCCTTTGTATATATGTATTTCGTCCTTCCCGTCACAGTACCAAACTCTGCGCAATGCTGCATACCATCGGGGGCCCCAGCGCTCTCTGACCCATCTTCTCCGTACTCTCCTCCGCCACTCGTCGCGCTTACCTCTCCATCCACGCAGTCAGTTGTGCCGCGAAAACGCGGCACCCCGCAACATTCTACCTACTCAGCCACGCTCGCCCCTCTACAGCTTTAGCCAGCCATTTAGTGGCTTTGAATCAAAACCACTTTAGGCAAGTGGTGGGCCTATAGCCTACTAGAATGTCCTAGTGACACAGTGAAAACGCTGAACGCCGTAGGGTTTGAGCGAGGCAATCGGGTATATCAAAAGATAGAATGAATACACGACTCTCAGGCTATCTAAGCTCCGAGGCCGTCACTAGGCAATCATATCGTGTGTCACAGTCTAAGCTACCGAAGTCGAACTACTGAGTACAGGTAGGAAGTCACTGTACTGTCACTGTCACTGCCATACGTCATACGTGGTACTGAACTACTGAATCTCAGCAGGCGGTAAAGCCGGGGGGACACTTGCCAAATTCAGATGGGTACCACAAAACGAGGCTAATACATGCGAGACCAACAAGAATGCGATCCAAGGTCACGTGTACGCAGGCTTTGGTTGGCATGGAAAGACTGACCTCGTCTTCGTCAATGGGACCACTGGCAAGAAACGCCCTGCTGAATATGGCCGGGGCAAAGGTGTCAATGCCAAAGAGTACATGGCGGTGTTGCAGGAAACGCTCATCTCAGGGGCGAAGAAGATATTCGCAGCTCGTGAACCGAACTCGTGGGTGTTCATGCAAGATGGAGCCAAGCCCCACACCGCCAAGGTCACTCAGAAATGGTTGGCTGATAACGTGCCATCCTACATCACCGCGTGGCCCCCAAACTCACCTGATCTGAACCCCATAGAGAACCTCTGGGCGGTCATGGCATGCAGCCTCGCTGGGACTCGCTTCAAGAACATCGGCGATTGAAGGAAGGGATTGAAAAGGCGTGGGATGACATCCCAATCGGCACCATGAGGAAGCTTGTGGGAGGCATGCACCGCAGGATGAGAAAAGTTATCCAGGAAGATGGTAGAAGGATCTCGGCATAACTACCGGAAGTGCAAAATGTGGCAATTTTAGCCTAGTGGTGCAGTAGTGCAGAAACCTTGCAGCACCCGTAGTCAAATCGTTCCCCAATGCGATTAAGCATTGCCATGTTGTCAAATAAGTATATCGACACAATTTTAATGCAGTGTAACCATGTTTCGATTGAAATAATGCCCTTGAACTTGCCGACCGCACACACAAAATAAGCAAACATTGCACGAAATCCCAACTTTGCAGCCCAATATCAAGAGTTACGGTGCCCATGTGATGAAACGGACAACGAAAATGGATTCCTCGACGTTGAAATACCCCTATATCAACCGACGTGGTCATTATATGCCCCAATGCTATCCTCAAATGTCTTATTTCCTTCGAAACCCTACTCCGCAGACCAGGATCCCATAGTAATGCTCATAAATTAAGGGGCAACGAAAAGCGGGCGTGGTGTCGCCAAGACCGCCCGAACCTGTCGCTCGCGCATGCGCGCATGTCACCTCGGTTCCATAGAAGGTGTGGCAGTGCGCGAGGCAGCTCGGCTCCTCCCATAAGATGGTGAGTAGACCGGTTTCAATAAAGTGAGACATTCACTGGGTAGGGATTCTCAAGGGCTCAAGGTCTCAAGCAGCTCAAGTAGTCAAGTAGACTAGTGACACAATAGCGGTGTCACCTGCGACCAGACCGGCCCAGTGACCAGTTCTCCTTTTGCCTACCTCATGTACCCTGCGTTGATGAAGTGGGGCGCCCGAAAGTCGCGCGTGAAGGTGACTCCCGAATTTTTCCAAAACCGCCTTATTTTTAATTCTGAAAAATCGGAATTAATTTTACCCAATATGCGTCGAAATCTATGTTACGCTATACGAACCCCCCCCCAAAGTTAATACCTACGTAATAACGTTTTTGGGCCTCTTCGAATATTACCAGTAATATTACGTGCATATGTAAGGAAGGGATCCATTATAAGTTAATAGCACACGACCGGTTCTGAGACTACAACAATAGGTTTTGCTTACGTAGGCATCACACTTGAGGTTTGGTGGGGCTACGCGGCTACCTTGCTTGTCGTTGCCAGCAAGGGCAAGGGGAAACAAGGCAACTGAATATATGAATATATGAATCATATATGACAATATGAATATATGAACTGCCGTTATAGTCTGATACACACGTTGCACATATACATATTTACTTCATGTTATGGCTATGAGGCTATCTACTCTTTCTACTTACAATCGGAGGCGGTCTGGGCGGCGCAACACACGTTTCCCCCGTGTAGCACGAGCTGGTTCATGCTGGTCGGAAGCACTCTCAGAAGCAGTCAGGTCAGGCTCGTCCTCCTGGGTAGTGGCACTTGCTGCCATGCGCTCTGCACGTGCAGATGCTTTTACCCAACCCTTTCTTGCTGCCGATATGAGCACCCACGCGTGTGATCGCCGCATTGAACTTGTCTCCACAAAATATACACCTGCATACTTGTTGGCACTGGCCCGATGTTCCTGGCGGAAGAAAGTTTGCCTCTCCGTTGGCAGCAGCTTCCTTAGAGGCGAAAATACGTACAATAGACCAGATAAATTTTCCATTCAGCTTTTCAGAGGTTGCAGACGCCATGATTAGTGATAGAAAACTTACCCCTGGTTTTACCGAGGAAACCTCCTCTGTACTGTACTTCATGCGTGTGCTCACTATCCAAGGCTTCTCATCACTGATTAAACATATGACGTTCGATATGCCGATATCCAACGCACGAGACGCGACAGCCTGTCGCGTCTCGTACGTCGGATATCGTTAATCCGTGCGGTACAATACAGAATACACTGGCGGTAAATTTACTAAACCTTAAGTATGGGGACGAAATTACGGTCCTCGAGCGTCGTTATTACGTGCGTTATTACGGATATGGAGGTCCGTCGTTATTACGTCGCCCCCGTATAGCAGATCATAGGTCGAAATTGGGAAAATGCCGTGGCGGGTCAGAATAGGGGTGTTTCTAGGGGGTGATCGATGCCTATCGACTATCCATTATATGTCCCCAATATTCCAATTCCAAATGCTACCTGGGGACGACTTTCTAATTCAAAAAAAAATCGGCATTCAGCCCCCTCGGCATTACCCCTTAAAAATGGGCATTTGTGCTTGACGCGTGGTCGGCGTGGCAGGCTTGGTCAGGCATGACTCGACCCCCCCTTGTGCGATTTGACTTTATAGTCGTCATTGGTATACATCCTGCATATTCTGATTTCGTGGCAATGGCAGCCGCATGTAAGCAAGATCCGTGTGGGTAGGGGGTACATTTTCGAAAAGTGTGTTCGAAATCGCAAAAAAGTGCCCCTTAATTTATGAGCATGACTATACATGCCGATGCGATGCTCGATCGGATGTTTCATCTTGTTTTGTGAATTGAAAAGTCCTCTCTTACAAAACCGCTTTAGGTTTTTGGTTCTGAAGCCGGAAAAAGACTGACTATCAAGTTGGCAGCAACTACCCCAAGTATTCGGGTTTCTATGTGCACCAGTACTCAGTATCAGGTCGGCAGATGAGCATTTCAAGGAGTTTGGGGGCCCTGTGTCGATCTGAGGTTTACTGAGAAGATGAGCATCTGGCAACACTTGGCCACTTGACTCACTCAAGCTTCCAAATAGTCTGTTTTCGAGTCGGGTATACGCTTGGCATATCACAAGTATGAGGATATCTCCGCCGAATGTCAACAACAGCGTTTTCGATTGGGCTCTACGAGCGGTTGAGGCCCCCTTAACTGTGTTAGCGCCCAACACTGGGTGTTTACAGGCTGGATACTCGAGCGCTGACTACTCCAAGGTTGTGCAACTCACTGACATTGCCTGACCGATATCTCTGAGGCACACGATAAACATATCACGCAGTGCTTTTCCACCCCTGTTCATGTTCCACTGTTTCCCGGGTTGCACACTCTACGCCTGGTATCGTGGTACTGAGCCTAGGCAGCGTCCTCCTTTTGCTTCACTCAGTGTCGTCCCCACACGATCTCAGGCCCCAGTTTCACGAGGAGTGCGTAACCTATCGGTCCAGTCGCGAACCGATAGCAAGTTTCGACTCGAACTCTTCTTCCGCATATTGCGTTACAACAAGCAGTTCCGCTGTTTTTCGATGCTAAGACGGTGACTCCAGCGGCCACGTGGCACATTTTCCGTGAAGCTCAGCGCCAAGCTAAAGGTGTTCATTATCCTAAGAGGTGTGCTCCAGGTGGAGAAGGCTCTGACTGACGGTCCAAGCGAGGTTATCAGCGCCCTGCGTGATCACCCCAACCATAACAGGTGTGGTTTATATCTAGTCGCTCGTCCGCGCCGTGTTCGAGAATATTCGCCCCGTCCTCATCAACAAAGCCTCACTGGCTCTGTGTTCTTCATTTTCTGCCGTGCTTCACACGTCCAGTGCTCTTTCGCGCGCGGAGGGTCCGCGTTGACTGCGCGTCGAGATCCCCATCGGAGGGCCTCAGGACTTGAGATTCTCTGGAAGAGTTCAACATTCCTTCTCGTGGCCGACGCGCACGACCTCTGTACAGGATCCCTGATGGGTGTGTTTTGGCGCAGAGTGCAATACATCGGAAGCTGGGCATTACACATTCTATCTTACCAAGAGCAGGACGAGACCCTCAACAAGATCCCGGTCGCCACCACCCCTCAGGAGCTAATCGACCTAGGAGTGCTCGAGGTGCTAGCCGACACCTTCAAGCACAACAGGGAGAACCCTGCCACGCAGAAGTTCGCCATGAGTGTGGTGTGCAATCTGTTCGATCAGACGCCGTCGTTACCGGTAAGCTTGAACTCGAGCCTGTAGGATGCCCCCGCAACGAATTCTTGTGACCCGACACCCCGCAGCCAAACCTCCCACGCCCTGTGTCCCCGAATAAGGAATCTAGCATAGTGCTAGGTGTCCGTCCCAGTACTGAAAGGATGTTTGGGCCGCCTCGAGGGTGGGTGTCTGGCATCCCCTCACGTATCAGACGTCCGTCACAGCCCTGAGGGGTTGCTTGGGCTGGCTCTAGGATGGAAGTATGGATCTTTCCTTTTTATCAGAGCTGGTGGAGTCCTTGGCCGCGCTGCGCAGCTTCGAGGAGGTACAGCAGTGTGGCCTCCTCGCCTGCATCAACGCCGGCCTCGCCGGGGTCCATTTCAAGGTGCGTGCACATCGCTTGCTCGACCTGGTGCCCTGCGCGGGCCTCCCAGAGGACCCGGCGCGAGGCGGCCAGGGAGGTGCGAGGACGTGGTGGCGCTGCATGTGTCACGTGGTGGAGTGCTGGCCGGGCACGCTGCATGTGTCACGTGGTGGAGTGCTGGCCGGGCACTTGGGACGTGGCAGTTGGTAGAGTGTTAGTTGGGCACGCCGCATAAATCACGTGGTGGAGTGTAGGCCGGGCACTTGGCATGTGTCACGTGGTGGGGAGCTGACAGGGTACGCTGCATAAATCACGTGGTGGAGTGCTGGCCGGGCACTTGGCACGTGGCAGGTGGTGGAGTGCTGGCCGGGCACTTGGCAGGTGGCAGGTGGCGCGTTGGGTGATATGTGTTGGGCGGGCACTTGGCATGCGCCTCACACGGCGAAATGTTGCTTCTCAGCGCTTCTCCCTCCCCTGGGGCATTCACGTGGCAGGGGATAGCCGCCCAATTAAGGGAGCGGCTGCTGCAAGTGCCTTCCTGGGAAACTGCGGGGACGAGTCGCCGCTCGCCCGCTCCGACAGTTCCCTGCCGTCTTGATGTGGTATTTATACCGTGCTTGTTTTTCGCATTTCAGAATGCCCATCACACCATGCCCCTATACACCCTGCCACTGTCTGCCTCTCAGGCCTCCCAAGGACGCGGTGCCACTGTCTGCCTCTCAGGCCTCCCAAGGACGCGGAGCCACGTCACCGGCGGCCTTGAGGTCGGAAGATTTGCCTGGGGAGAGCCCTGGCCGCCCGCCGTGTTGGAGGTGGCGTGAGGGCGGGCTGTGGTTGTGGCTGCGGCAGAAATTCTTAGTGCAGAAGACGGGAATCGTCGAGAGACTGGCGGGGAGGAAGGGCATCCTCGCAGTGCACAAGAACCGTGCATACATCATTTCGTATGCGTGGGATCTTGTCGAAGTCCTTGGTGCTGATGATCCAATGGCTCAGGTACCGCCTGCCTGCGCCGCAGGCCGTCCCACCACATTGCTATTTTGCTCCGTGGCGGACACCGTCCGCTGTCGCTGGGCGGCAGCCTCTTGTCCCGGGACTCTCATGACGCAGTTCGTCGGGAAATCGTGTGGCATAGGGGCCGAGACGATGGCGGCTTCACCGCTTCAGTGGCCACAGCCAGACACTACACGTCCCACGTGGCATCTTGCGAGGGATTGGGGGTCTCGCTGACGCTGGACCTCCCAGCGACCCCTTCCCTCGCTTGCTGCAGTGTCTACTGGGACGCGGAAATGTGCCTGCCCGTGCTGGGGGGTTGTTGGGGTGGGCAGGCCTCTGAGCGCACGCGGAGGTGGTGCATTGTGGGATGTGGCACACGCAGGCAGGCTTGGTGCAGGCGGGCGCGCCCCAGCAGATACTCGCGGGAATACAGATGCACTTGTCCAATTCAGAGCTCGTGGGGCATGGCCTCAGAGCTCTCACTGTGCTCGTGCGCCCCCTCAT